>JANSTU010007943.1:0-16488 GCA_027564075.1 Bolitophila hybrida
TATATATAAGCCACATACACTTAGGTCTTAGAAGCAAACGCGAGCGCAGACACGGAAACCTACAAAACATAAAAACAGACACCGGAAGCACAACTCACAAATTACACGTGGCTTATGATCTGTGCACTCCACGGCTGCATTAAGATTGTGATAAAGTAGAGGATACACGGTGCATGCGAATACACAGCTTCCAAAACAAGCAAGAATGTGCGAGCATAAGTGTATGTACAAAGTAAATAAGATATGATAATTAAGTTTAGTTTATGAAAGAAGTTCAATTAACTTGACTTACTTTATATATATATATATTCTTGCTTAAATGAACACGTACAAATCGATCCCTTGCGTTTTTATTTAATGCACATGCGCGAAGGGACCGACGGACGCGACGACATAAAGTCATAAAGAAACTTCTTCACGCATGCGCACAAGTCGTGCACGCGCGTATCTAACTAGCGCGGGTGTCCCTATTATATGTAGATCACAACGAAACGTGAATGAAGATGAAAATATGACACGAAAAATAAAATTAAGGAACGAAGACGATTTTCAAACAGCTGCAGACAACTGTCAACGCATAATGTATACACATAAATATATGCATACGCATTTCCAGAAGTCGTCTACCTTTTCTTCATGACTTTGTGTGTATATATAGTATTGTATATATTATATATACATGTATTTAGTTATACTATATGCTATATACAACTAACCACGCATCTTCGTTTGGATATGCGTATGGTACACTTACATTCTACATAGTCTGCACCACACCCGTCGCGTCGTGCGTAATGCCTTTTCTGAAAATTTAATGACAGAATTTCGGGTGCCTTTTATTAATTTCGACGTTAAAGAAATGTGTTATATACATCACGCTTCAGACAAAGATATGCAAACATTTTTTTTTTTTTAATTGAACTTTTTATTATTTAAAAAAAATCCATTTAAAAAAAATATATTAAAATATATTTTGTTAATATATAATATTAATACTTTTTGTACTAGTTACATGAGATCGGCTTAGATGTGACATTTGCCAAGTGCACACAATTGGCAATCCTACACATACACAGTCCACATGCGGGTCTATAAAAACTTTGCAAGGTTTGACCGACGGTTTACGCGTTTGCTGGATAATGGTAGGTCGTCTATTTGATCCCGGCAGTCCGAATTGTTTTTCGAATTTAACACTTTAAATCAGTTGGTTCCTTTTGCTATTAAAAGCCTATTTCTGAAACAGGTTATTTATTTGAATTAACGGAACATCAATGCCATTAATTTACAGGACGAATTGCCCTGCAATGTTGTAAGAGTCGCACCAGGCCAAGTAAAGACTCCTAACTATCAGGGATGTGTTGTTAGTTTTAGAGCACAAGTAGCACAGCACAGATTCAGCTGTGGCAAGTCTAGGCTATATACACACAGCATGCCTGTTTTATTAATTGACATCTACAGGTACAACTGATCTTTATTCTAATCTTTTCAATATTACATTATCATCTATCAACAGACGCAATAAGATTAAAAATAGACTTATCTCTACTCTGTAGTTTTAAATTCAGTTTATTTGAAAACTCAGATATGTCCGGTAAAAATGCCAAAGATATTAAAATGTGGGTACTAACATTTCATTCTGTAATTCATCACTGTCTTTAACATTAGACTATAGAAAACAGATTCCAGACAACTTAATGAACACTCCGTAATTTGCAACGAAGCTTTTCAAAGCTATGTCACATTCTTTTGCAGGTTCATGTAGGGGCATTGTGCACATCGAAAGCACGTATGGCGCCGTCGTCATCTCTAAAAAGCTTCTTCAAAGGTTTCATGATATTTTTGGGTTTTAATAAGATTTAATTAGAACTACTATATGGAACTAAAGTCGTTAAATATACATAGTAGATAGAAGCGGTATCATATATGTTGTGATACCCAAACAGCGTTAAAGGCATGGTCAGCATAAAGTCTAGAACTGTACACGAATGTCTTTACATATTCACAGATATATATGTTAACAATAGGTCTCAGGTAATTTAAACATACTACTGAATCATTGATTTGTATGGATCGGAGTAATCAGTATATCCATATCCAACGGAAGTCAGAAATCAACAAAAATGCTAAAATGCCGACAATCTTAATACTCATAGGAACAGAACGTTGACCAACCTCCTTACAGCCTGGAAGAGGAGACTGTAGTATAAGAATAATAATGTCTGCATTAGGATGTTTCATCCTAAATCCAGACAATGTGCCCTAACTGAAACATATGAAAATATTTCGATATATTTTTTATATAATAATACACTTTGTCTTACTAAAAACCTCCAGCAAGGATAATTCGTGTGAGTCGATGGTTATGATGCTGATACTATAGAGAACTGCTGAAGAGCAAAGAAATGGGTGTGAGCAATAAGGTCACACGCGAACTCGCACAGCTCAATGTAAAGACGTCGCCGTCGTATACACATTACACATTCTGTATATTGTATACAGTGTATACTGTATACATATGTGCGCGTAACAAAAATATTCTACCGCACAGTAAAACCTTGTTTACATAACACATTTACGTATTATAGCTTATAATATAATGTGTACGTTAGTTCGTGTGCGCTAAAATGTGCTCAACCCTTAACGCATGTTACAACAATGCGATTTAAGGCATTGAATTTTTGTTTAAACATGTGATTCTTTTCTTCGAACATTCGCACATTTTCCTCAAGTTTTTTGTGTTTTCTAATTATTTTATATTTTGTAATGAGTATGACACACCCCTCACAATTACGAAAACAAGAATGCTATTCAATTAGAGTGGTTGGCTGTTTAAATCCAAAGAAAATGTAAACGCTTATGTTACTTTTTAACTTATATATAATGAGTTAATACATTTTTTTTGTTTTTAAAATGGCTGTACATATTTTTCAGATTGTGATGTACACGTGCCGATTCATATTGTATATTTTTTTATTTTTACGAGGGAGAAAAACACAATCAACGCAATTATTAGTTACAAACTGGATAAGAAGACAGTATTTTCTAAATAATGTTGTCAAAAATTATTAAAAAGGTTTATTTCACAAATTGAACCTTTGTTTTTAAAATATTATTATATAATACCTCCCTCGCCTAATTTAGACTTTATTATAAACTAGTAAAAGTATTATAAAACAAATTATACTATTTGATCTTCTTGGTGTTTTTAGTAATGAAATCCTTGAGGATGATCCTTAAAAAATACATAAAGTACCATACTTGCCTTTTCATTTAAAAAAAACAATTGAATAACCTTTTGAACTTATATACTTGTTACCAAGATTATCGGAATTTACCTCAATCGAGAATGTGATTACTATTTTTTGAACTAATATTACAAATTTATCTATGATATCTATTTTTACTTCTTTAACTATCTTATGCTACATCTTCAAGTGATATATGAAATTGCATTTTCAAAGCGAACTAAACACGTTGATTGTATTATTTATAATGTTTGAATATTATAAATTAAACTTTTTTATATTATAATATATTAATTTATCTCAATTTACATTTAATGGCATTTGATATGTTTTTATTGCTAATCTCTAAATTGGAAATCAGGTTTCAGGCCTGGGTTTTGTGTTCTTATCGAGTTTAGATTTCTGATTTGCCTGTATCTGGATACCAAACTCGCCTATGTATATTTCCACTTACCTCCATGACGCCAAATATGACGTCTAAGTATATGGCGTAACAAAATTATACCATTGTTTCATCTGATTTGAGTACTTGCTCTATTATATCCATATATTTCGACCTATTTTAAGAATGTCTCTTTCAAAAGTATTTTCTTTTGGCAGAATATAATGTTTTTCAGACTGAACTACTTCAGCGAGCAATTCATTCTCCAAAAACGTCCACGTCTATATAGAATGATCTTTATATATACTTAAATTTAATAAATTTAATTAATGCATTCAGAAGCCGTCTCCTAATAACACTAGGCGCCACCATTGTGTTCGATATCCCACTTGTGTTTTCTTATGTATTTTGGCCCGCTAATCACGAAAATGGCAATATAAAAAAAATATTAATAGAATTTCGAGATATGATTTTTAGAATTTTAGAATAGAATAGAATACTGTTTCAAAAGTAATTAAATTATCTACAATTGTTTTTTACGGCGAAGAAACCTATTTTTTCGTTAAAATTTATTTCGATAAATCACTAAATAAATAATAATAAAATATATAAAATAAAAAAAGCTTTGTTTATCATTTTGTACGTGAATATTGTATTTTTACGAAGAAAACGAGTTGTTGTTGAAAAAGATCTATGGAAAAAAATAATAATAAGTGGGAATAAATTAAATTCCATTTGGTACATATGTAGATAATTTAATTAACTTAAATCTATATTATCTAACCACATCAATAAAAGAGAAAGATGTTCAATAATGTGGGACAAGGTTTAATTTTTTTGTTTTTTTATTCAAAAAATCATCTCAAAATACTATCCTTAAAAAAAGTATTGACATTCTCGAGTTTAGCGGGCCAAAATATATAAGAAAAGTATATTGGATGATGTTCTATGTACCGAATAGTTATTAAATGAACTAATATATATATAGTGGAATATGAAACCATTTTTTTTATATATATTTTGGACCCTAGTGTAAGTAAGTCAAGTCTTTTTAGTGCTTCAGCGAAAAAATGCATGCAAATGCATGTTAAAGATAACCGTTTTGGATTTTATGTTTTCACCCATAAATTTTCAGCACGCAAGTCTGACGCAAAAATCTCATTTTACCCACATGTAATATTCTAAATACAGGAAAACAATTAAAATAAAAAAATAGGATTTTAAGATAATAATAATTTAAAGTCCGCCAAATACCATACAAATATTCTATATTCGTTGAATAAAAATCCTTGGGATGAAAATCCCTAAAAAATATCGCATAATGAAAACTACTCATTTTATGCTTGGTTGGGATATTACAGAAAGCTCATATAGGTACTAATCTCGATATTGAATGTGTACATTGCAAATATTTAGGTATTTTGGTTAATTTATAAATTTGATTACATTTAATTATAAAATCTAAAATAATACACACACAAAATATTAACATGAAATACCTCTGCATAGTTCAAGTGTGTCTGCACAAAGTCTCGTGCGCTGTTATTTGCATTTCCCTTTCCAAGCTCTTAAACACCAATAACGAACACACAATATGAGATTAAAAAAATCCGAATCTATTTAGAGTTTACGCACGCCGACACTGTGTTTGTAGTAAACGTAGTTGCACTAAAAATATAACATAAGTTTAATTTTAAGTTAGTTCTCATGCAATTCCAAATATAAATTTGAAAATGTTATAATTATCGCCACCGCGCTCAAGCGCCACTAACACTATAAAACAAATAACTGCCGTGCAAGCAACAGGAAAACGGTCTAGCAGCTTAGTGCACTTCGTAATTCAAATGTGATTTTCTGCATCTATATTGTTCACTTACTTTTACGAAAAATACTGAACCGAACAGAACCTCTTGGCTTGACATATAATGGAAAAAAATTAGAATCTTTCAGTTGTAAAGGGAAGTATTTAAATAAAATTTAGGTATCTACCCTTTTTAGGAAGATTTTTTATTATTTATAATGAAGATATTTGGCGTGTATGAGTAAGAGTGTTTTAGTATTCAAATGTGTTTTACATAGAAGACACTGTTAGACTGATTTTCACTTGGCGCAAGTAGCTAAATTAAGAACAGGGACCGCTTTTTATGTATATAGTGTATATAGTATGTATGTGTGGTAAGGTGTATACTATGTATATACTAACAATACTCACGTATACTAATGCATGCGCATAAACTCGGGACTCGCGAGTGAGAATAGCGATTCGGTCATGAACGCGAAGTAACATACATCGCGCGAAGCTGCGAGAGCTTCGACGAATATTGCTAAAACTTTGTACCTTATTATTTTATATAATCTCTATATGTAGACTGTGTGTTTTTTTATATACATTTACACATCTGAGTACATAATATACCGATCGTTGCCAAGTCTTTGCAGCGCGCAGAGATCGCTATAGTGTATAGCATTGCGACGATCTGCGGCTTGTTGCTTCATAGCGAGAGTAAGCTGGTGGAAGATTTTCATTTTACTTATGTGAAAATGCAAAGCAGGGTATCGTATCTGTCATACGTCGTTTAGAAATGAATACATATATTTATTGGTATATGGCCATTTCAGCCGGATTGGCCGTTTTGATAGTTTGTTAAGTACAAAACGTATACACATTTTATTCACATGTTCTTTGTGAAATAAATACTTTTTGAAATAAAAAAGCGCGATTCAATAAACTTTGCAGTAACATATAAAATTTATATGCGGGGACTCCCGGCAGAGCGAACTGATTGTCAATTTGATTTAGAATAATAGGATATACTGCCACCGATTTACATATCGATTCCCGGCGAAACATTGTAACAAACAAATAGAAAACTTAACAAGTAGTTAAAATAATGACACCAAATCACCTCTGCAACAATGACATCCTTCCTATGAATCAACCGATGTCGAAGTCGAATGGATTATCGCGTTGGCTGCGGGTGAGAGTAAGAAGTCCCATGTTTGATTCCCGGCAAATATAAGTTTTTTTCGAATGTATTTTTTGATGCCATCAATTTACACACCCTGTATAGACCAATAAAAGTGTCTATGATGGCATTGATGATTCATGATTTATGATAGATCTCGGTGCATATCTCTAAATTATGCGAATTATGCCCAGCAAAATTGTTAGTCACGTCAAGTTAAATTCAGTAGTCCTAACCATCGGAGATGTATAGTGAATGCTCCAATATTAGGTGTGCTCAGAACAAAGTAGCACATTAGCATGGTTTGACCATCCGTAATGGTCAATACATCGATCTATATTTAAATTTTGTATTCCGTGTGAATATAATAAGAATACAATATCATGCATAAATTTTAGAAAACGGTAAAAATCTCTACCATTTTGGTCTTTGGAAATTATACTTGGTTACAGTTTAAACTTAAAAAGAAGGGACATTATTTACACACAGTTTACATGAATATTGTGTTGAAATAATACAATCAATTGTGCAATTCAAATGTGAAGATTAGTTATAAACGAGAAAAAAACCAAAAGCTGTTTTCCTTTAAAAAAATGTTTGCTTTAGAATTACAATTATTTTCCCAAAACCAATCAATATTGTGTCAATCTTACTGGTGTGATATGGGATGTAACTTCTTTATAAACTTTAAAGCCCCAAAAAGGGGCTACAAAGTATCAGTGATAAAACGTGAAAATGTTGTTGTTTTTTTTTTAGTTTTTTTTTATTATACTTTATAGCGAATGACTATACACAAATTGGTTTGACAATAGGCACATACACTGCTTTGACATTCAATCGAAAGGGTTGTACATTTATGTGTGGTTTTCTATAGGAAATGTTTGAGTGGGTTTGTGTAAATTTGTCAATGTGAAAGTTTTATGAATCAAAAATATGTATTTAATTGTATATGGAGAAATCCCCAACTGAACGGCACAGGCGGTATATTTAGAGAGGTAAAAATACCTGACATAGCGTTTCGTCAGGTTAAAGAGGCTTCGGTTCGATTGAATTGGGATCGGTGTAAAATATAATAATGATAATAATAATTTTTAACAAAATTCAATTACTCGATTTCCATTAAACTAAACCTATGTTGCCCAAATAGTGCATATAAGAGTCCATTATATTATATTGTAATGAGCAAAAAACTATGGTAAAAAAATCTAAATGTAATTACTAATTATAAATAATAATTCAAAAATATCAAAATTTAACATACATTTAACAGACTACACTTAAAAAACTAATAAATGTATTTAAAAATAAACCGATTATACAGTTTTGGATGAACCCAATTGGTTCATTGTCTGTTTATTTTTCAGATTTTATATTTCACATTCGGTACAATCCTTTATTAACAATCATATGTTATTACATCATATGCAAGTTCAGAAAATGTATTTCAAAAAATTATTTCTTGTGATTAAGTTCTGTATTCCATTTATTAGGATTGGATTGAAGGCCGTTGGTTTTTGATGACATTATATAACTAAATTTATAAATATTATATGTGTTGCCCTAATATAAATGTATACATATTATACACATTTCCATCAACTATATTTACTTTATCCTGGAATAAGGAAAAACTATTATATCCAAAATTGTGAATGATCTTTGCTTTAAATCATTACATTAAATTGGCTTGGACGAAGATTATGCATAACCACCCCCTCCCTTCTCACTTGGCGCTATAGTATATATATTATATTAATAAAATAAAACATAAAATAAATTAAACAATATACATAAAACTTTCTTATTAATGAAACAATTGAAACGTATGTCGATTTACAGACGCGACCTTGATTTAAAATGCTAGCTTGCTGGCTCGGAGACTAAATGCGCGCGCGGTGGCCATTTTGAACATAAGCAAAATCGTTGGCGCAGTTCCAGGTTCTGAGTAGCATTTCGCCTCATGCGACGAAGAAAATGTATGCGCAAGTCTGCGAGAGCGCCAGTTAAGAAAAACGGACAAGATTGTTTCACTAAAGTTACATGCGCACTCACTCTATTCGAACTATATATCAAATTCCACGAGAAAACTCACTTATATTTACAACATATACAAAATCATGTGTATATAAAAATATTGTGTATGGAAAAGAAAATCGTATATGAGTTGGAGTTATTGAAAAACTTAGCATAAAATATAGGATTTTTAGAGGATTTAGAAGCTTCGATGAAGAAGTTATGGGGCCGATTCTGGACTGTTTGGAAATTGTCTGAATTTGTAAAATGAATATTGTACATCAAGGTAAGGATAATATCTTTTGGTATATATCTCATTGGATCCGGCAGACCTGGAAAACAATCAGATAGCACCTCTAGCTTGGCAGTTTTAACAATTTCTACAGATATATGTATATAGAAAAAAAGTTCTCCTTCTCTAAAAGTTCTTTCGACAATGTGTTTTCGATAACTAGCCTATCGTTATGTTGTAACTATGGTCTAATCAAGCCGTTGTCATTTAGGCTTTTCGCGGCTTTATTTAAAAAAAGGTCTTATAAAAAAGAGTGAACAAGTATCAGCAAATGGTGAAGAAAATAAATTAAATTAAAAAAATAAATTAAATCACTAAATCTCTTTACTGTGTCATAGGAAGAATAGATAATGATACCATACAAACTATCAACCAACGCCGGCATCTTGAAAACTAATTATTTTCGTTGATATAAGAGGGTTTTCTTCCACGTCCATTATTGTAGGACAGAAAGCTGATACTGATTTTCTTCAATTTCCTCTTCTGAAATCAGGATCAACATTTCAGTCAATGAAAACTACCTAGAATGTGTTAATTCAGTATTTTCCAAGAACTATTAAGAGAAGACCGCGGACCGCGGTAACAGAACTTTGGGTAATATTATACGTAATTTTACCGGTGACATTACCACGGTAAAATTACAATTTACATGAATAGTTATATATTATAAAATTATTTATTATTTCTTTTAACTATAGTTTGAAATCATATTATAAGTTTCGTTAGAGCGCCAAAGTATGTATACGTTGTACGTGCTAATTTCACTATTTTATATTTTACAGCTTTACCAGTTTTTATTAGGCAAAAAATATTTGCATATATTTGCATATCTATAAAATATTTTGAAAAATTAAATAATAATAATAAAAATAAGTATGTTTGTCGCAAAAAGAGAATTACTTGAAAATCACTGTTCTCAACTGATGTTGGACGAATATGTCATGTGTCATCGGCAAAAAAAATCATCTGCAGTAAATATAATCAGTACTAGGTGAGACGGGATTTCATGAAGGCGAGAACCTCCACAAAAAGATTTTGAATCGAGCAGATTGAAAACAAAACCAAGAAACACTTAAACACTAGTAGCGGATTATACAATAAGTTAGTTAACCCATGCAATAGATATTTAATTGAGACAAATTGGAAGAGATGCTGCTAGTATTTTGAAAAAAAATCAAGTACAAAGAGAGCAAGGAAAAAAAAGTCGTCCAAGTGACCGAAAAGAAATATGTATTTAGCTTTAAAAAAAAGCTTTAGCTTTGATAACTGACACACAGTTAATTAAACATAAGTACGAGCTACAAATACACCTACAAATAGAAGCATGATTTTCATCTTTTTTACATCCCAAAAAAAGAACGCATTATTACCAAGCCTAAAAAAATAAAATCTGTACATGCAATGAGATGAAATTTATCCGAGAAAAAGTATTGAAAAAGGGAAGAAATTGATGCCCAAATATGACAAAAAGGAATTATATGTGTCCAGGAAAATGTACAAATGTACAAATATAATACCCAAAATGGAACGTAGTAATAATATAAATAATAATTATTACATAAAAAAGTATTTCGAAATCAATAACAAAATAACCAAATCTGTAATTTTTGTATTTGATAAATGTCAGAAAGACGTAGTTTTTAGACTGAATATTGTCATATCTCATTAGATCCTTTAATCCACACACACACCGGATTCATTGTAATATAAAGAAATTAAATTCATTCTCTGAAAAATTATGAATTAATGAAGAAGAATTTGACTTACATAGAGATAAGTTAATTCCTTTAAAGCAAGAAAATCATCTTTTATTAAAGTACTTAAAATTACTTATTTAGTAGTACTGAAATCAAAAAATGTAAAAAGATGAAATTCATCCTTATTTTGTTCATACTATTTATAAAAAAAATCATCCTATTTTTTACCCTCTAAATTTTAAATAAAGTAAAATTAATAAAAATAAAATAATAAATATAAAAAAAGAAATATAATTATTATAATGAAAAACTGATTCACTAGCAATTAATACATAAACAAATTCAAACAAATTCATAAACTTAATAAAATTATCCCATAAGCAATTAAATCACATCCTATAAAATATCTTATATTTATATTCAATAATTTGTATAAAAATTTGAAGGTAAAGTATATAATGTTTTAGCATCAAACAAAGCCAAATAAAAGTAATGTATAACAATTTATACCAAGAAACTCCGAAAGACATTCGATATGATTCGAAAACGCCTTAGTGATTCAAAAACATTTGCTTGGATTATCACAATTACATGGCACGATTTAAATTTTCATAGAAAAGAGATGTTTTAAAAACAAACATTTTGGGACCGTCATTTTGAAATTAAAATGCCTGACTAGATTCGGATTCAGTGAACACCCCAAACTCTTAAAAAAATAATTAATTTTCTTCAGCTAGATTTACAAATTGTCCGTTTCAATCAAGTTGGTGATTCGATAGATCCAGTCTTATTATTAACATTTATAGCGCTAAATACCACCCTTTTTAAAATCCAGGGTCCTTTGAAATTGCTGTCTTTGACTACTTGCGATAGAGTAAACTATTGTTTTTTGTTAAACAAAATGTATACCAGCTCTCAACTCAACTCTCTTTCTAATGGATTGTGTTTACTGCCTTGAGTTGCTTTATATTTACTTTAAATTTAAGAAGATATGGTAACATTTATTAGTATAGTATATCTGGACACATTATTATAACCACATCGATGTTTCTAAATCAATATGTTATGAATTTATTTTCATTTTTTTGTTGTTACTATTGTCTAGGTGACCAAAGTGCAAAACAGAGTTATCTAGATAATATCGTTTTTTATTAAATTTTGTTTTTATATGTAGATATGAACATATTATTTTTTCATCACTTGGTAAATTAAATACGTTTGTTCGGATTATTAAACAAGAAAAGCAATTTAAAATATTGTTTAACATTTATATTTGGACCAAAAAAAATGGTAATATTAAAAAACAAAAATACTCGAGTTTGCTAGAATATTTGAAATGACTATAACATTTTTAGTGTTATTAAGCTATGGGACGAAAATCAGATCTTTCCGATGAACTAATTGCTGCCACAATAAGTCTATTGCAACATACTGTTTTATCGCACCGTGAAATAGGACAAAAAATTGGTATCTCGCATTCTTCGGTTACTGGTATAAAGAATAGAATTACAGAAAATAAAGTCTTTGACCGATATCGAGTTGGAAAATGTGGTTCTAAACGCAAAACCACTGTTAGAGATGATCGAAAAAAAATTCAAACTGCAATCAGAAATCGAAGAGCACCAGCAAACAAAATAAAACATATCTTGGAGTAATTCCAAATACAAATTTTCTACAAGAACTGAAATTGAATTAGCTGAAAATGACATTAAGACATATCGCGCCGTACAGAAGCCAAAATTAAATAAAGCGATGATGTCAAAGAAGCTAAAATGGGCTAAAGACAATTCAACATGGACTATTAATGACTGGAGAAAGGTATTATATTATAACAATTAAACTACATAATTTTATCAATTAGCTTACATTTGCAATAATTCAATAGGTTATGTTTTCTGATGATAGCTCCATACAAATAGTTATAGAATCAAACCAATTGGTTCGTAGAAAAAAAGGAGAGCGACATAATGAAGACTGCATCCGTCAGAAAATAAAACATCCTACATCCGTCATGATTCGGGTGTAATCAGTGGGAAAGGCCCTGGACGACTTTATTTTGTAGAAAGTACAATGCGACAAGAGCAGTATATAAAGATTTTAAAACAGTTTTGATACCCCAAATAAGTGATTGGTATGGAAAAAGACATAATTGCATTTATGAGAGAGCGGTAAAAAGTATATAAATACATTAAAGTTAAAAAGTGTTAAATTGTCCTGGTAATTCGCCAGATCTTAACCCCATTGAGAACGTTTGGAATGTGCTAAAGATGGAAGTAGGTAAAAATACCATCACTACGAAGAATCAGCTGATTGAATCAATCACTTAAATAAAGAAAAATGGACTAAATATCAAATGTTAACAATAAATTATTTTATTAATTAAAAATTATTTAAAATGTTAAACATTTGTATTTTAGTCTACTAGTATCATATATACGAATTTTATTGAGTGGTTATATTAATTTGTCCAGATATAGTAAGTATTAATACACGGTTATTCCAAATTTTATTTTTTGTTTAGTTTAAAAACATCGCCGACGATAAAAAAAATGCGTCCAAAAAATGTTCTCCAATACCAAAATTTCATCCTTGTAATATAAAACAATAAAATCTTGCTAATCCTCTGCGAAAAATAAATTATTACAATCTTATTCAATAAATATTTTTTATTTCTATATTGGAGTCTGACGTTCTGGATCAAAACCGCTCAGATCGAATTTGCGGCAGAAAATGTGCTGATATTTATTTCAACTGTAAAACCAACTTTGTCGTAGTCAAATCAGAGCTCATTGAACTTCGATCTCATTTGATTAAACTAGGCAGAGATTCCCAGTAGACCTCGATTATGACTTATAAGGGGACAAATTGGTACTCTATACCACCAGGTTCATCAAATTTTGAAGGACTGTGGGAATCTGCTGATAAATCAGTGAAATATCCCATTCGCCGAACCATTGGCCCTACATTGCAGACTTATGAAGAGATGACCACCGTGTTGTGTAAAGTGGAAGCATGCCTGAATTCACGCCCATTGTGTGCAATATCTGACGATCCCGATGACCTATTAGCTCTAACCCCGGGTCATTTTTTAATCGGCGATCCGGTTAACATGCTTCTCGACCCCAATCTCACAAAGTCACCTGTAAATCGTTTAAACAGATGACAATTACTTTACAAAACATCTGGGATAGATGGCATAAGAATTATATATCGTCTCTGTAAAATCTCCCAAAATGACAATATAAATCGGCTAACGTGAAAATAAAATTTCTTGTTTTTGTCTAAGATGATGGAGTCAGTAAAATACATCCTGGTCAAGACAATAAGGTGCGCGTAGTTACAGTTACATATTCCGGTGGTGAAATAAAACGAAACACCCGTAAAAATGACTTTCATATTTTTATTTTATTTCTCTTGAAATTGTACATTTAAAGCTAGGGAAAATGTTAAAATCCACCTTAAAATATTTATATTATATTGAATTTGTATTACTGAGTTTTTCTACATATTAATTCCACTAAGCCCAAAATTGGTTTTGTTTATGTTATTTGTTAAAATATCAATATATACGAATTAAGAATTGTTTTTTTACAAATTTATAACAAAGAGATTCTTGCGAAATGCCATTTTATTAATTTCTGCCGGAGCGCAGACAAAATTTCTTTACAAAAAAAAAAAGATTTTAGAAATATTAAATATAAAAAAATCTGTTTTTTTTTTAAATTTAACTCAGAGGAAACGGTTTACTCATATTTTTTCGACTAAGTTTTAAATTTAATTCAATGCATTTTATTTACTCTGAAAATTGATTTTACACATATCATATATGGTAAACAACGTTGTCTGTTTTTTTTTTGCCCGGTGCGTAAACAAACAATGCAGACGGCTTTCCGATACGCGAAAAGCCAGAAAATTCAAGATAAAGGCCACAGACTTGAACTTGAAATTTGTTGATGACGTTGTTCATTAGTTTCTTCACCGTCAATCGGGTTACATTGCATAGTTTCGATTGGTTCAGTGGGAGGTTACCGTTTTAATTTGAAAATAGTAGCCACCATATCGTCTTCCTAAAACATTAGCGGGTGCCAGTTGGGTAGCCATGACGCGTTGAATCTGTCCGTTATCTATCTACTACATCAATTGTTCGAAAATTCACCCCGGCTTAATCAATACTAACCATAGCCATAGCCGAGTGGGTTAACGCGTTGGCCTGGCTTATGGGAGGTCGCCGGTTCAATCCCGGCCGGCTGACCAAAGTGTTTTTCTAATGTAGCACTTTAAATCAGTAGGTTCCTCTTGCTATTCATAGAATATTTCTAAAATAGTTTATTGATTTGGAATAACGGAACATTAATGCCATCAATTAACGTATACACACAATCAATATGTTTATAAAGCACCCGATGCTTTTGAATGCAATCATGCAAAATTATAATCAAATTATTATCACTGGCGACCAGTGCTGCCAGAAGAAAACAAAACAAACGTGTAACTTGTATAGAAACATTTATTTAATTAAATACAACTTTGTTGACATTTTTTCTAATAATTTATTTGTTAAATTTAAATTATAATTATAATTACTGCTTTTAATATACTGCTTCGTATGCAGAATTCCTGAAAGCGATTTTTCTTGTAGGCAGTTCCTTTGTTTGGTTTTATTTAAGTTTATTTTCGAAAATATTCTCTCCACCTTAGCCGATGAATGTGGCAAATTACAAATGGCCAGAACAATTCGAGTCATAATTGGGAACATCAATTTACCATCCATTGATTTAATATTTTAATTCGTTTTCAGGTACGGATTACCTGTACGGACCTAGATAAATATTATCAATAGTTAAAAAAATATTGGATCTCTGCAATTAATCAAATGAACTGGAGTTGTGTTTACGTAGTCTGCATTCATATA
Source organism: Bolitophila hybrida (assembly GCA_027564075.1). NCBI lineage: Eukaryota > Metazoa > Arthropoda > Insecta > Diptera > Mycetophilidae > Bolitophila > Bolitophila hybrida. Next base: position 15,508 of record JANSTU010007943.1, read on the forward strand.
AGATTTTAACATATCCTTGGTTAAATGTTTAACATTGCTTAATAGTCTAAATAACTGTGGTTCCTCTGACTGAAAATGTTTATTTAAGTTGGAAGCATATATGCTAAACATTTTAGGTAAAGCTATGTACATGGATGTTTTAATACTTTAAAATACCCGTTGCGTTTGAAATATTGTCGGAGAGTACGGCCATATTAAAATACACTTTTATTGCGTCGGATAATGCCAATAAGCGCTTCACAACGGCATCTAGAGACAGCCATCTGGTCTGAGAAGGATGTAAAATGTTGGCATTATATCTAGAAGTGATTGTATTGCTGGGCTGTTTTGGATAAAGTTGTAAACATCCCGTGCTAATTTTTCAATGCTGTCTGGTAATTTCGCACAAGCATATGATGGACATAATGCGAAAGAGTGACAGACAAATTTTAAAACAAATAAATTCGGGCAGTCTGCTTTTAAATATGTTGCCACCGAATTATTTTTTCCTGTCATCACATTGGCTCCATCAGCTCCATATCCGATTAGGTTTTTTTTCATATGGTATAAATGGATAAATATCTCGTGTGTCGTATGCCAATTGATGAAGAGCTCGGACTGCCAGAAATGGTGCTGAGGCCATACGTGACAGTTTTGATACGGTAGTATCGCACTGATATTTTATCTGAAGATGTTGTTAGTAGTAGTTCAGCACTTTCACCACGGATTCTAGAATACTCTGTTACCGTTGACGTAGGTTCCGTTCAATTCAGAATGCAAGATATTGTTAATGCTATTTTAAATATTGATGTAAATAAAGGAAGAGGTCCTGACGACATAGCACCTATAGTGCTGCAAAAATGTGCTTTGACACTCGCGGTTCAGGCATTTTCCCAAGCCGATGGAAGGTGTCATACATTACACATATTTTTAAATCTGGATCTAGGAGCGATGTTTCCAACTATCGGGGTGTAGCGATACTCCCCACTATTGCCAAGTTGT
>JANSTU010007954.1:0-16487 GCA_027564075.1 Bolitophila hybrida
AGTATATCTATAAAATATAACCGTATATAAAAAGCGCATACGATAAGATGGTGAGTTGGTGTTCCGTCAACAAGTGCACGTTTAGGCGTATAAATGTTGGTTTTGTAAATCGTGTTAGGTAGACCTTCGCCTCGAGAACCGCGGACAGGTCAATGCTCTCACATGGTGAACAGTGGCAACACACACGTTGAATATCGTCAAGAAGGTGCTACACAATGAGGTTTGTATGATTTGTATGAGTGAATGTGATTTAAAACCTAATGAGATTACGTTAAGTTTTTGCAGGGAATTTCAGAAGTTCCGCCATATCGTCTATTTAGACATGGCTTATAGCTCAGGTGACCCAATATTATACAGAATATATAATACTACAAAATAAATGAACATGCATTTACGGTGTGTTTACATTGTTTACACATTTGTTCACTTAAATATCGATTATACAGAGTGTGTGCTGCCAGTGAATTGATTTATTACCTGACAAATGTAAGCGTTGTCGCTGATGCGTAACTTGAAGTGCTCGCGTAAGTGCATTTGGATATATTTTTGAAGTGTTATTTGTAACATGCAATAAATATATAAATTATTTTAAAAATTTATTTATATTTAAAAAAAAATAAGGTCACTAGTTAAGAGTAGAGGTGACGATAGATATATAATATTAATGCTACCTTTCATAAACAATATAATTTAATGGATAATACACTAATTTAAAAACTGTTTTAATTGTAAAGTTAATAAACAAAAATGTGTAAATTTAATTGGATTTATGTAAAATATTTAATATATGTACATTTGCTTGCAAAAAGCAAGCATCGTCAGCGTATTCAAGGTCGCTTGTGTTAAGTCGCATTTCCTTCGTCTTATTTGCGTTGATCCGAAGGTCGACTTGCGGAAATCGCAACATTCTGCAGCATTGTGTCGACATCTTCGTGACGATGTGCTAAAGAGACGCGTCAAGAAGATTAGGCGTACATCTCTTTCATGATGGTTATCTTGGTAGGTACGCCCCGTCGTTGCATGTGCATGCCAAATCGATGTTCCGATGACCTCCTCCCCACTGCTGCAAAAAGCGTTGCAAATGCTTTCCCATCTTCCATACAGTGGTTGATTGCTGTTTACCAGTGTTCCTAACGTCATGTAGACACTTTCGCCACCTTTTGGAGATGGCGAAGTGGTCTTTTTGGTTCTCCGTCTCGGCGTCAGAGGAAACCCATGAAACTTTGTGGCAGGTAATTCCTGGCGATTACCAATTGTCGAATGTTGCACAGCTCGACAAAGAGGTTGCCGTTTTCATTCATTTCCCGGAGGCCGTGCTTTCCCTTAACATGGGTCAACCCTTCGTTGTTCGACCCTATCTTGGCGTTAAAATCGCCAAGAGTGACAATTATGTCAGCGCGGGAATGGCGGCGACGGTTGCCAAGAGTTCTTCGTAGAACTCCTGTTTTGACGTGAGGTACGAGGGCTCCGTAGGCGCGTAGCATTGGACAAGCGCGACGTTACGTAGCTTCGTTCTCAGCCTAGCTGTCATGATCCTCCCCGAAACAGGGGACCAGGAAATCAAGCTATCTTTTGCTTGGCGAGATAGAGCAATACCAACACCCTCTCGGCGTGTTGTTTCATGGGCTGCTCTACCAGAGAACAAGATAACGCATCCGTCGGACTCGGCAAGCTAACCCGAGCCATTCAACCGAGTCTCGCTCAGTCCAAGAATGTGCAGCTTGTACATCCTCGTAGTTGTTCCAGTCCGCATCCGAGTAGTTGAGGAGGTCTGCTACCTTGTCGCTTCCAAACAAGCGAAAAAAATACAAAAAATGTACATTACACGAAATTTGCCGAATTTTTACCGAACTTTACCGAAGAATTGGCACTTTTCGTCGGTACCACCGACAAAATCATTATCAATGATAATAATTGCCTTTTTTTAGTTTATTTTTTCTCTGGATAACTATTACTCAAAATTTTCGTATTTTTAATAGATTTGTCCAAATAATTCTTTGTTAAATTTGAGTCAATTCATTGGGTTTTGTTTGTTTTTCCTGTGTATTTTTGAGAGTGTTTTCGCAAGTGGATAGACGAACATCAGACGACGCTACTTAAGTTGTTGTTACTTTTTGTGATGTGTTGATATTTTGATATTTACGATTCTGTGTATGTTATTAGTGGTGTTTATGAATGTTGGGTCAAGCGGACACGCCTCCTAATAAATTCTTGTTGCTTTGTATGTTGTTTGTTTTTAGTAGATTTGACGTACACATATTCTCAAAATATACGTACTATAAATCATCAACAAACTCCACGAACTTAAATTTACCAAAGTAGGTCTAATTAAATGCCTAGCCCATCTTGAGAGATTGAAAAAAACACACATAATATGAAATTTTGGTTCTTTATAGAATTATACAATTGTACGGAATACGATAATTAGGATGTTTCAGATAACATTACGCACATTTCGATCAATTTCAATGAGAATTGTTTGTCAAGTCTGAACTATGCAATTTACATAAAAAAACAACTAATTTCCCTAATCGCGCGTTTTTAAATTCCTCGCAGAAATGTGACATAAACAATAAGCAATTTACGCACCTTTGCCAATCGTCTGTCTACGACAATGCCGCTAAATTAGACGTTACATGGAATCTAATCCAAGATTTAAAAAAACACCAAATGAATCGATTTTTTTTCCGATCATTTTGAACATTCCATTGACGTTTCCCCCTATATTTTTGTGCAAACCACAATAAGTAACCAATCGTTTCTAATAGACCCTTCACAGTCACTAAATCATCAATAATATCTATACTCAAGCAGTCAATAAATGACAAACACAACAATAAATAATGTCCTCTAAATGACTTTCAAAAATATGTCTTCTATTCTATCAAATGTAATCATATACCGTAATAAATATAATAATATCTAAGAAAAGTGCATTAAAACTATAATAAAATTTGCGCAATTCACAGTAAATGAAGATGAGATCTTCTATAGTTGTGCTGTTCTGCAGATGCAATCACACAATGGATACGGACATTTCTTCGGTTGTTAGGCTCACAATTAGACAAATGCACAAAAGAACGGAAAATGTTTCAACTACACACAGATGAAGAAGAAGAGCAATATACCAGATACACACATTACACAAAAACGAGTGTGCGAAAGTAACAATAAAAACATCTGTTCAACAAGAAGACGTTGCGCGCAGCCAAGTGTACTTAATGTCTGTTTGACGCAACATACACAGCCACACAAATACCAATAAGCATACTGATAAGAATAGCGTGTGCGCAATGACGTAACGGTGCATAGCAAATCCTATTCTGCACACCTTGGAATAATATAATAATATATACTCTTACTGGATTACGGATTTTTCCGGTACATGATTTTCGTTGCCTGCACTTTTCAAGAAAAGTGAACACTATAAAAATGAAATGATGCAAACGACCACCGCGACGCTTTTGCATTCTATTAAAGTGTATACAAAATAAAAAATAAACACAAGCCCACATTTTAAGATATATAAAATATATAGCACATAGACATCGTATTAGTGTGTTTATGTGGAGCATGGGCCTTGAGAAGACACACAAATTCAACTATTTCGAGCAAGCTAAAGAATATCGACGCAAGACACGGCATATATAAGATATAATATATATATTATGTATTTTGGTATCTTTTCTTGTGTGTATATTTATTTACATTTTCTGTCGCGCACTTGTGCCCGTTCAGTATTGATCAATACAAACAAAAAAAACGTCTTCAGAGCAAACACATACAAGGTTTAGAAATATATTGTTATTGCCTTATTTATTGTGATAATAAATGCGTTTTGCGGTTATTGGATGCTATAACATAAACGTACATTCGAAGGAAAAGGGATGGGGGGAAGTACATTTTTGCAATTGCTTTGGAGAAAAGACAAGAATAGCGATGTGTGGTGCAAGAATAATATGCTACTACGTTCGTTGTTTTAGTTTAGATAGTGAAATTGTGCATAAACATATACGAAAGAATGAAAGTTTCCAAAGACATACATAGAATCAATCAAATCAATTTTGGGGAGTTTAATTTTAATCTTTTAAAGAATTGTATTTTATTTAACTTTTCAACTCAATGTTTGTGTGAAATGCAGTTTATGGCTTTCGTTCGTAAGGGGGATCGATAAGGGCAATGTCCCCGAGACAGTCTCATCGACGAAGTAGTTTTTTTAAATGACAATATTACAGGTAAAACTAAAGATAACACTTTATCTGGCATTCCCAAGAAAAAGATTAACTTGTAAATAACACTTTTAGCTGGTTTTAAAATTTAAAATGTATACATACATCCTATTGAAAAAAAATGCTTTTCTCAAAAACAGAAGAATTATATAAATAAAATATTGAATTTTGTTGATTCCATATCTATTATTTTTGAAATGTCTATTTTAAAGCAGTTTCGGTTGGAGTCCTTTTTTTAAGGAGTTCATTGATTTTTTTTTTGTAAAAAAATTCCTTTTTTAAAAAAAAAGCTTTTCACCGAAATAATTTTTCTTATTTATATATTCAGCTTTAGCGGTTGGGATTGTTTGCGAAGACAAGAGGTCAATGCGAATTTAAAAAAGCCAAGTGGACGTCAAAGTATTCGGAATTTCTGAAAAATTACAATTTTCATCCAAAATATCCAAGAAGTTCGTTGAATAGTTCATTTATGATTTTTCATAAAAATTACCTGTTTTAGCGTTTCGTTGAAAAAAAAAATGTGCCTTATTGAGTTTTTTTTTTTATTATCTAAAAAAGTTTAGGAATTTCGGAAAATGTACACTTTTTGTACAAAGTTTTTTGCGATTTCGCTTGTTGATTATCAATATTTAACCAATCCTTATGAAATTTTAATCTCATATTCATATTTTTACTATATTTTTCTATATTTTTTTACGAAAAAGAAAAACTCGATTTTGTAGAATATTAGATTTCAGCAAAATTATGTTGTTTAAAATTTAAATAAAATTCTTTCTTTTGGTACAAAACCAAACCAAAAATCTTTCATTTTTTTTAAATAAATAATCATTTTGTAAGATGATAATGGTTTTGTAGAACTAGAATTATAATATTTTTTTTACAATTTTGTAAAATATAATTTTGCCTAATCCGAATTTCTGCTTCAGAAATGTCTAATTTAATTTGGTTTTAAAAAAAATAGATAATCCACCTTCGTTTTTTGGGTTTTTTTTTGACAAAAAAAAAAGAAGGAATTTTTATCTTTTTATTGAAAATAGACAGCCGAGTGGGTTTACGCGTTGGCTGGCTTGTGGGAGGTTGACCGTTTGTTTTTGATATTTCAAAAACATATATATATTTACCCTGTAAAGTTGTTAATCATGCCAGGTCAGATTAAGACTAATAAACATTCCGGAATGTGATGATTTTAAGACCAAAATATTCATCATGATTTTGGATAATCCACTTTAAAGACACCGATATCGAAAAAAAAAAACTAAAATAGCTGCGGCTATAGAATTAACTAGAATCATCACTGAATATAATATACATGTTTATGAAAATGAATTATTCCTTTATTTTAGTTTTATCGATGGCTATTAGTGCTGTTGATACCCAGGACGAAATACGGGCCCAGGCCGAAATATAGTCGTGACAACAATTTTAAATCTACACATATTACAAGCATTCAATAATATTTAAAAAAAATAATGATTTATAAGAAAAATATTTAAGAAAACAATTAATCATTTTTATAAAATCACACATTAAATTTGTAACAAAAAATATTGAAATTGAGGAAAAAGAAATGTCTTTCTCATGGAAAATTGCAAATATTCATATACACAAAACAAAAAAAAAAACGAAAAAGACCCAAAATTAACGGAACCCCGTTTTTCGGACTTGAGACGTATTTAGGCCCTGAGCCCGTATTTAGGGCCTGAGCCCTAAAATTTCAAAGCATTCAGTCAAACAGTTTTGGAGATATCCTGGGGACAGGTTATAAAATCACGTTTAAAACTTTATAACTGCTATATAAAAGTTCTAACTGCTGTCTTTCCAACGACTTGGAAAAAAATTAACAATTCTTCTCATGTTTAGGTATAAGTTTCTGCAAAAAACATTTTTTTTTCGATTTTTTTACATGGGGTGACTGGCTTAAAAGAGTAAATAAAAAAAATATCATATCAAAGAATACACGAAAAAAGGAAAAACTTAACAAAAATAGATGAATTGGGTAAAAAAATGTAGGTGTGGGAGACTTTATTTTGGCACCTCCACCTTATTAATAAATATGTACAATCAATAGAGTGGGTCGATTTTTTTTAAATTTGGAATTTTTGTTTACGGGCAAAAGTTGCGAAATACAAATTTTAACATTTTGGCGTTTTTTGTTGACGTTTGTTGCCTCAGCATTTCACTTGAAAAATCAGAATTTTTGAATAAAAAAAACGGAAAAACTGACAATATTTTCGAAAATATTTTGTTTTACAGCACAAAATTATTATTTTCCTTATTAAAATTATTTTTGTTGACGTTTGTTGCCTCCGCATTGCACTTGAAAAATCAGAATTTTTGATTTCATTTTAATTAGGAAAATAATAATTTTAAGATTAAAAAATAATTTTCCCCTGTTACCAATAAAAATTATATTTGAAATATTTCTATTTTTTTCAAAAATTCTTATTTTTCAACTGCAATGCGGAGGCGACAAAAGTCAAACAAACAAAAAATAGACAATTTTTTTTTTAAAAAAAATTCTACAATTTTTGGACCCTACCCGTAAACGATAATTCCAAATTGAAAAAATCGACCCACTCTAATGTAAAACGCTCTTATAGATTCCCATTAAACACATAACCAACTCACAATACAAAAAACCCATAATTAGCAAAAACCCAGAAAATGTAAAAAGCCGTTTTTCTTATTACATACAAAATAATTTGCATTGCTCTCATAGGTTTCCATAAAACACAAAACCATCTCGCAATACAAAAAGCTCATAATTTACAAAACCCACAATTCGTGAAATCGGTATTTCTTTATTAAATTATACAAAAAATTACAGAACATTCCTAGATTCCAGTAAAAGACAAAAGCAACTAGCAATTCATAAAATTCATAATGTGCAAAACCCACAATTCGTGAAACACAAATCAGATTTATGTCGTGGTGCTATCGCTTTGAGTGTCCATAATGTATGTGTATGTATAATCTGTTCAAACTAAATAGATTTATTAATCCACAAAACATAAATACCAAAATACTAATAATACCAATAACCCACAATTCGTAAAACCCACAATTCTTCACTATTACATACAAAAAAAAGTCGATTTGTTGATTTCCATAAAATAAAAAAAAATTACAAAACCCATAATTCGTGAAAACTATGTTCTTATAGATTCCCATAAAAGACAATACCAACTAGCAATACATAAAACTCATAAGTTGCAAAACCCAGAAATTTTGAAAACCATACTTCCTAATAATTTGCAATGCTCAAAAGCAACTAGCAATATATAAAACTAATATTTTGCAAAACCCACAATTCGTAAAACCCATATTTCTTCATTATTCTACAATTTGTCTTATAGATTTTCATACAACACAAAACCAATTTTCTATATTATAACATACAACAAATTATAATGCTCTCATAGATTCCCATAAAAGACAAAAGCAACTAGCAATACATAAGACTCATAATATGCAAAACCCACAATTCGGAAAACCCATAATTCATTATTTTACCAAATTTCTTCACTATTTCACACAAAAAAATTTTGTCTGAGATTCCCAGAAAACACAATACATACAATATACAAAACCCACAATTCGTGAAACCCATATTTCACTATTTTACTACTATTTTAATTATTTGCAATGCCTTCACAAATTCCTATAAAACACAAAACCGTGTTTGAAAAAACCCACATTTCATTCAAAAAAAAAAAAACAAACCAGTAAACACAAAATCCACAATTCATGTTCAGAAAAACAAACTCAAAACCATGTTTTAAAAGCCCATGAAACGCAAAACCCACAATTCCGGTTAAAACAAATCGTATTTCTTCACCTTGTCCGGAACGGTTGTCTTCTCCACTGGAAACAAACTGGTACAATTCTTTCAGTGTTCGCCAGAATTTACAGCTAACAAATAAACATTATTTTAATATTTATTTATCTTCCAAAAAAAATGGATTATTTACCTCATAAACGGACAGACGACAACAAAAATATCGAAAGTTCCATGAATAGATTCTTCAAGCTATTCCTGCGTCGTCGGTCGAGTAGTTGATAGCACTTCTACATTTCCACGACTGGAATCACCATGTAGATAAACCAGAACATAGTCCTCCGTGACAAGCAGGTCCAAACTATCTATAAAAAAAAATCATAATTTTTCAAAAATACAATAAGTTTAAAAAAAAAAGAAGCAAAACCCACAATTCTGGATTAGATATACCCATAAAACAAAACATTGCTTAATATGAAAAAGACGATTACCACAAAACTGAGCAAGAAGTGTATTATAAAATATTTAAAACAATCAGCAAACTGAGGTTCAATTAAACCATTTTAAAGCAGAAAATGTATTCTGAAAAATAAATACTTTTTTTCTTCAAAAAAGAGGCGATTACTATATAAATAATTCAAATTACCCTTTTGCAATAATAAGCCTTCCGATCGATTACGAGAAACAATACAAAATATAAATAGCCCTATTTTAATTATAATCGTATAAGCTCATAATGGCAATTTTAATATTTACCAAAGCTTTTTGTTAATTTCATAAAAATATACAGAAGATATTCTCGACGTTTATTAATTATTAATTAGCCATGCGTATTGTTTCACTGATTTCAAAGGACACCAGTTTTCTTATAGTACTATATGAAATTGCACATTAAACAACCTCTTCGATACATTGAATGAATGAATAAACTATAAATGTTGCGTCAAAGCTTTGAAAACTTCAAATTCCGAGAAATCATATATCTAAATATAGCTTTTTTATATCAGTTTATATAATATAATGTTCATGATGCGGACAGAGCACTTCTGAGAATACAATTCGATTCGAAATGTATCCGTTTCGTTGAAAAATATATAGAATATGTGAGTTTGAAAAGTAATTATTTTTTTTTTGATTTTGAAATATTTAAAAAATTGACGCACACACACAAAAAAACTAGTCTTCCCAAAAGCAATGTTTACCCCATTGGAAAATTTGCATGTACACGCATAATTTACGCGAAAATCAACATTTGTAAATTAGGGTAAAATTTGTACAATGAAGGTTGTTGATTTAGAAAATATATATATATACACACAAAAGCAAACACTCGAAAATGTACGTGTTCACCAATTTTCAGTATTTTAATTGAGAACGATTGACTTGACAAACTGGCAAAATTTTAAACAGTACCACCTCTATTCCACCCACGTTTTGTTTGCACTCACAAATACGCCAACACACCTCACTCTAATCATACACATCAGATAATTAACAATTGAGCGCGTGAAAACTCGCGCTTTTCACCTGTACACACAGACACACCCACAAACGAAACTGCACCTGTGTATATCATAAATAATTTAATCAATACTCGCCTGTTTTGTATGCATTTGAATAATCCAATATTGTTAATTTATGTTTCAGATGGAAACAGACTCGAAATCAAATAGAACCACTGCCGCGCGTACGGTTGCCAATGAACTACAAACAGCCACCGACCTTGTGCGTCAATTGCAATCGGTCGAACAACAGTACGAGTCTATTGTTCATGAGCTGCCAAACGACTGTTCCCAGGTCGATCAAACAGCCGATGGTCTCTTTCTGATTGCACCGGCTGCCAGTCAACAGCGACCGATTATGACACACTGCACAGGACATTGGACAACGATTCAACGTCGGTACGATGGAAGCGTTGACTTTAATCGTTCGTGGGAAGAGTACGCCACCGGTTTTGGAGTGGCTTCCGGAGAACATTGGATTGGCAACGAGATGCTGAATCATTTGACCGGTGACGATAACTGTACAAGCTTGCGCATTGTTATGACCGATATTTACGATAACACATGGTTGGCCAGCTACAGTCATTTTGCGGTTGCGAATCGTGAACATGGATTCCGGATGAACGTTGCTGGATACACGGGAAATGCGTCCGATGCACTGGACTACCAGAATCACATGCAGTTCTCTGCTATTGATGTGGACAATGATATCTCAAACACCCACTGTGCGGGTAACTATGAGGGTGGTTGGTGGTTTTCGCACTGCCAGCACGCCAACTTGAACGGACGCTACAACCTCGGGCTGACGTGGTTTGACGCCACTCGTAACGAGTGGATTGCGGTAAAGTCGAGCCACATGATGGTCTCTCGGCGTGCGGACTGTTCGGCCACAGCAGCAGCAGCAGCAGCAGCAACGGTGGCGGCGCTAACCCCAACTCCAGCGACCGCAACAGTGACGACACCACATGGCTCGATGGAGGATGTTTGAAGCGACACAAACTGCATCCTGTAGAAGAACCAGCAGCAGAGACTTGTATATATTATATCAAATAGTGTTAAGAGAACGGTGCACGACGACCACCCAAAACATCAAGAATTGGGGATGGGACAAGCGTATGTCTCGCATATTATATGCTTGATGAAATGATCTTTAAGACGTGCGCGGAAAACTTTATACTCGTGCGATGGCGACAGGAAACTTTGTTAGCAAAAACTAAAAGCGCAAGCTTCTTTGTATATGTGTGACTTTGCATAATATTATATAAACATGTACGTGTGTATGAATGAGTGTATAATATATAGAGTAAGCTTAACAAGATACCTGTTTAGCCGGTCATAATTATGAGAACAAGCGGAGGAGGATTAAAGCGTCAAAGCTGCATGCTCCATGTCTGTGCTTTTGCTAATTAATGTGCACCCCCTGGTCAGTTCTATACGAATTGAGCGTCACAAAAGAAAAGTTTGTTAATAATTCGTGTGTGCTTTGCCTGAATGTATTTTAATGCGCTTGTTTCAATCCGATTACAAAAAGTTCGTTTGTTAGCAGAAGAGGATAATCACGTGCCCTCAAGACAAATAAGGGTGCGCATAGGACAGAGTCATGTAGACATACAGACAAAATATGATTAGTTATTATTTATTCAAACATTTGTTTTGGGAAAGCACGCGGAAATAATAAAATTTGTTGTTTTCGTTTGAGCAAGAAAATATTCAAAGGATTTTTATTTGAGGGTGCCTGGGGAGTGGTTTTTTCTAGTTCGTAAGCGATCAATGCAGGTTTAGTGTTTACGGTATATATTTATGTGTGATTATAGTTAAAACACGCAAGTTTATTGATGAGCTAATATTGCGAATACGAAATATGCTGTCAGAGAAAAGAGATTTCAATACAAATCAGCAAACTGAAGGATGCCATATTTTCTGTCGAAAAATTCATAGAAATATTGCAGTATACGTTCATTTGTAATTTTTACAAATACATTTTGAAATAGCAACAATTACGAAATTCCAATGAAAACATATTCAAACGCGTAAAATTCTGTGTAACATTGCGGAATACGTTTTACACATTTCATAAGCAATTTATTGGAATCTACTGGATTTCATGTAACTTTTCACCCCACATTATTTATTTCGCAAATTGTGTTCTACTGTATTTCAAACAAATACATGTAGTAATAACAAAAAACGTCCAATTCTAATAAAAGCACATTAAAACTAGTAAAATTCTGAGTAATATCGAGAAAACTGTTTTCAACTTTTCATTAGCAGCACAGTGGTTTTCACTGGATTTCATCTAAGTTTTTACTAACAATTTTTTTTCTTCGAAAATTACGCTTTACTGTAGTTTATACAAATCCATGTTGAAATAGCGAAAAAAACGAAATTCTAAAGAAAGCATATTAGAAAACGTAAAATTCTGTGTAATATTCTGGAAAACGTTTTGCACAGTGGTTTTCATAAAACTTTTCACATTTTTTTAAAAAAAGTGATTTTTTGAAAACACAATAATTATGAAGTGGTTTATAATGTTTATCTTTTTTACATGAAAACTTAGACACTTTTCACACTTGTTCTATACAATTAAGGTATTATAAGCTGATCATTTTAATCTAATCAACTTTTTGGTATATATTGCAAATATTTATGTCCATTTCAGCCATTTTAAAAAAAACTGACATCCCTCAATGCTTGGACATACAAAACTCCAACACAAGCAAAAATTGAATGTTTTATTAATACATCCCAGTATCATTTCGACTCGCCAGTCGTATTCTCAGATGCATTTCTATTTTTCTTCTCTCAACATTCATGCGGAATTGTGTGCAATTTGCATAATTTAAAAACAAAAAAAAAAAACTCCATGAAATCCACACCAGAGCAAATGCACGCACGGTTTATATACGAAGAGTCGATATGTGTTTTTGTTGAAAACTTTATATATGAGACCATAATAGATGCAAAGCGAATGCAGACGGACAGAACAAAATTGCTGAAATTCCACTTACTCGCTCACTTGAAAATATGAAACATTTATGAAACAAGAACGTGCTTTGTGGGAGTATTTTCCCAGACATTGACAACGTTTTTTTTTCCTGGCGCACAACCGCTGACACCAATGGTGCAATATGTTTTTATGTGTGTGTGTGTCTGTGTGAGTGCAACCGCTGACCCTAGCCCACATCACTTTTAAATAATATGCACAAAAAAGCGCATACAGTCAAAGTAATAAAAGTGTAGTTTTCATATCGACACACACTCACACACAGACACAGAGAGAGAGACACTAGAGCTGGAAGGAAAAAGCTCACGTTTTCTTTGCATGTTGAACGTTGCTAGAAAAGAGTGAAAAGTTTGCTGATAAATGTTTCATGAACTGGCGCGCGCCCGAGCAAAAAACGAAGTGCTCACGTATTATTCGTATATTCTATAGTATTTCATGGTGCACATACACATCGAGCTGCCTGAGGGTCGATTTGATAGTGGTTTGGAGTTCACCTCAAAAGTGTGCTGTACGAATACGAGGAGGGAGTGTGATGTTGTCACCGCATTTTTGTGTTCTATACCAAAAGCTCACCGAAAGTTTATTCCAACGACAAACACACACACACACACTCATGAAAACCACTCAAGTGCAAACATTTAATTTAGTTTGTCGAGCAGACGACACCACACGTGAACGTTCATTTCAAAATGTGTCTGTATGTGAGTGTGTGCCCCTAAACTTTTCCAACTCTTGACTGTCTTCTTTTTAAATTGCGAATAAAGCGTCGTAAACAGCTAGAACACGCTTGCTCGTTATTTGTGGCTGTATATATATATATATATGCCTGTCCTGTATCTGTCTGTATGTATGTATGTATGTATGTATGTGTACCCGATTAATTTTCCGCCGAAAGATTGCGAACAAACGGATTTCAAAGTTTCTAAAACAAAACTGAAGTAGAAGAAATCTCGTTTATAATTAAAGCTTAATTTGCGCCGTTATTCTACTGGATTTTCGTTTTTATATATTCCGGGAACGTATATAGCTCTTCTGAGAACGTTCGCAATGCGCACATTTGATGAGATCCCCTTCGACTAAAGATATACAGTATGCATATATAGATAGGCACAGAGAACGCGGGGAGGGCACGTAAATCGGAAAATCCCATGGGAAACCCCGTTCGTATAGAAAATGCGCGCATACTGAAATAATTGATTTATTAGAAAGTATAACTCGATTAAAGGGTACGCCAGCCAACCAGCCAGTATATATATGATTGGCGTGCTGAAATCCGTCTGACAGCTTTTTTATGTTATTCATATTTTAAAAGCTCATCAATTTTTAAGTGAAGTCGGAACACGCTTTCGCGTTCTGCTCACAAACACACACACACACACACACAAACAGAGGGTGGGGCTAATGTTACCTTAGATTATGCACTTATTTATTATTTATCTATATATACATTAAGCTTTTGCAAGTAAGTCTATCTAGAATTATATACACACACACACAAACACTAACTTTAAAAATACATTACTCTTGAAAGAATTTTCCCGTTCTGTCTCAATACCAAAGACTTTAAATGTATAGATTTAAAAAAAAAAACACACACACACAACTCGTTTGCTTTTGCCATTGTATTTATGTTGAACAAGCCCAGCAAAAGCTCACGAACAGTGTTGTACACAGGAATTCATTTGTTGCAAATCACACCAAATCAAATCATCAAATACGGGAAAATGCACCATTCCGTAATTTGAAACACACACACACACACACAAAACTCTGAAAATCAACCATTGTAAATTACACTCCGATACCGATCGAGTGAATATATAATTTTAGAAAAAAAAGCTCAGTCGTGCGCATTTCGATAGAACCACCGTATTTAATTATACATAGACATTCTCGCTTTGACCTTTTTAATTATTAAATTATTCACATACATAAATATAGATAATAAACAAAAAAATTATATAATTTGTGTAAATGTATAGATTAGTATATACGCCCGATGAATCCAAATAAACCAATAAACACAAAAAAAAAAAACAACAACAAATGAAATGAAACCATATTAATGTAAATACATTTTGCGCATTTAATTTATGATCAATTATATTAATTACTGTAAATAAAAAAGAATTGTCCTTTTATAAAAAAAATATATATATATATATATATAATTATAAAACAAACATTTAATTGCATTTTAATCGACGTTCGATGGGTTTTGACCGGCTGTATTTTTGGTGTACGTACGAGAATAAGGGTTGAGAACACAACAAACAATAATATTAATAATTTTTGTGTTTGGTCAGGTAAGTAGACTGAAATATGAAACGTTGGATATATTTTTACAGAAACATTAAAACGGAAAACATGTAAAATGTATATTTCCCAGAAGGGTGTAACAACGCATAATATTGTTATCTCCAAAAGTTGAATGAATTCGATCTGCAGCTAGTTCGATGTCATCACAACCGGTCATTAAGTCATCG
The DNA here is from genome assembly GCA_027564075.1 of Bolitophila hybrida. Classification (NCBI taxonomy): domain Eukaryota; kingdom Metazoa; phylum Arthropoda; class Insecta; order Diptera; family Mycetophilidae; genus Bolitophila; species Bolitophila hybrida. The sequence goes on from JANSTU010007954.1 coordinate 15,000, forward strand.
ATATAAAAGCTATTTAGTGTGACTTTGGCTGCGTTTGGAAAAATGTTACCTTCATCGTGGGCTTCAACCCCTTCATTTGTGGACTACAAAACCACAAACATTTGTCGGGCCGAGAGAGCATCAAAGTTTTTTTTTTTTTAAAAGGGTTAAAGTCAAATGAGGTGTGTGGTGGAGGTACAAAGGAAAAACTGAAAGGTATTGAAAATATGTTTGTATGTTGTTTTGAAAAAAAGTTAAATAAAAACGAACAATCCTTAAGGGAGAGAGGGGCAAAAGGTCATATTGTATATGTGTGAATAAAGAAGGGGGGGTTACACAAATTGAGGGTTATTATTAAAGATTAGGAGTTTTTGCACACAGCCATACTGTTTTAGGTTTCGTGGATAACCCTTAAGGGAGATAGGGGCAAAAAGGTCATTTTTTGTATTTGTGTGTAAAAATGGGAGGGGTGAGAGGGTTAAAAAATGTAAGGGTTAAGTTTTAAAGAATAAAAGTTTCCGCACACAGATGTACTATTTTATGGTGCCTGGAAATTATTCATTGGGCGTTGTGACCGTTTAAATTCAATAAAAATATAGGAAAAACAATCTCATTTATAAAATATTTTGGACTGTGTTCCGCGCCAGAGATCTTCCAGCAGATCATGTCAAAGATGCTGACTGGAATCAAGAATTGTGAGGCGTCGATGGACGACATCCTGATCTACGGAAGCAGTCAAAAGGAGCTCATCAAAACAACAGAAGCGGTGATTCGACGCATCCGAGAAGCTGGACTGACACTAAACAAGGAGAAGTGTGTCTTTGGAGTGCCAAAAATTAAATTCCTAGGCCACATCCTAAGTGCCAGTGGCGTCGAGATCGATCCGGAGAAGGTTGAGGCGATTAGTCAGTTGCGAACTCCACAAAGCAAGCCCGAGTTACAGCGACTGTTGGGTATGGTAACATATCTTGCAAAATTTATACCCAATCTATCCAAAATCACACAGCCTCTGCGACGACTGTTGGAAAAGGACGCGGAGTGGATCTGGACACCCCATCAAGCCCAAGCAGTCGACCAAATAAAACAAGCCCTCTCCTCACCACCAGTTCTCCGTTTTTATAACGTGAATGAGGACGTAAAATTACAGTGCGATGCGAGTTCATATGCCTTGGGTGCAACGATTCTTCAGGCCGATCAACCAGTAGCCTACGCATCCAAGTCGCTCACCAAGGCTGAGATGAAATACCCGCAGATCGAGAAGGAGGCCTTGGCCATTCGATTCGCCTGTAAGAAATACCATGAATACATATATGGAAAGAAGATTGTAGTCGAGACCGACCATAAGCCACTGGAGAGCATATTCAAGAAGCCAATAGCGACGGCACCACCACGACTGCAGCGAATCCTGCTCGAGACATCTCAGTATGCGCCTACCGTCATATACAGGAAGGGCGAAACAATGTACATCGCAGATACGCTCAGCCGGGACTGCATCAACAAGGATCCAGC
>JANSTU010007965.1:0-16486 GCA_027564075.1 Bolitophila hybrida
CAATTGGCCTGCGCGTAGCTGCGATTTGACACCGCTGGACTTTTTCCTGTGGGGTGCCGTTAAAGACCGATGTTATGTTATGTTATGTTAGCTTTGAAAAACAATATTACGACTGTTTTGAGTGAAATTGGCGCCGAGGTAGTCCAAAATGTCATTTATAATTGGGGTAACTGAATGGCATACTGTAAGGCCAGTAGAGGGAGCCACATGAACAAAATCGTTTTTCATTATTGACGCGGATACTTTTAGCTTCACAACAAAAAAAAAATTAATAAAAATATCAATGTATGCTCATTTGATCGCATTTTTAAAAACGTACCAATAGATGGCCCACCCTTTATTAATATATATTTTTTTGGTTGATATAATATATGATTCCAGAACCTGAAATAAACAAAAACTAAAATGTATAAAAAATATTAATACTTTTGCACGCACAATAAATGGCGCTGTTCTAACTGTCTGCATACAACAGATTAACCCGCCACTTGTTTGCCGTGTACTGTGTTCAGACTTATTTGTAGTGGACTGAGTTCAGATTTAGCGTCCAAGTGGTGTCTAGACGCAAAGATTTGTGTATGCCTGCTTTTGAGCGTTTGAGACATTACCGGACTCATTTGCCGTATAATGTGTTCAGACCCATTTTTTCGAAACATTTTTTAAAGACACTGACTGACACATTGACTGACACTATTGCAATATGTCTTAAAGAAACAATATCATTATATTGTCACAAAGACATTTGAGTCCACAATACAGACCCCGGACAATAGTTTAAATTGTAATTGTTTAAACTTCTTAATATCTGACACCCACCCCTCCAACCTTGTGATGTCATGTTCAAACTATATTAACATTAATCTATAAAAAGAAAACAAAACAATACAAACATGGCTCGGCTGGCAATTCTCTAAATTTTCTAAAAATATGACACAGACCAATCTAAAAAAAAATATTATAGAAAGCTGTTCATACATATTTATTACCTTCGAAATGAAAGAAAATACTGCCATAGAAACCATAATTAGAATTTCCAGCAGCCTCTTTATTTAATGAACATTTTTAAAATAAAACCCCCGCCTCACCATCATTCTTGTTATTTTATTTGTACTCCAACAAAGGCTCTCACGGATATATTTTTATTTTCAAAGAAAAGCTCCCAACGTTTCTATTTGCAACAAAAACTATTAAAATAATTACACATTTAAGTAATTCAATCTCAAGACTTCATCTGAAATGCTCTTAGACACTTTCTTTGTAATATACATTATTTCTAATCCCACATGACAGCAATGTAAACAAAAACTTTCAAATACACATTCACAATCACCAGAAAAACCACACACAACCACCAACATCCCATACACATACACGCTTTAACCGCTATAAACAGCAAACACAAATAAACGTGCAAACTTTATTCTAATTATATAAATACACACAAACGCACACACAATGTTATTTAAATAGATTAATCGGAATATAAGCTCCGCTATAGACAAATTGCACATAAACACAGCAGATGCGAATCTTATTTCGAAATAAGACGCCAGAGTGCGCACCAATACACACAGTCGAATGAGATAATACAACATAACATACATATGTTATGTATTAACGACGTTATTTACATAAAAACTGATGAGAGGCTCGACCGGCTGCCAATAAGTTTCTGTGAAAATACGGAAAAACTAAATTTAGCCGAAGAGCGAATAAATGCGAAGACTGCAGTTTCAATTGAATTGCCGGTGGCGTAAGAGCACAGATTTTTCACATATAAATATATTTTTGTATATTTTTCTTTTTTTTTTTATTATTTCGGTTTTCCGTGCACGCAAATCTTGAAAATTATGAACGGGGACTTCGATCCTAAATACACAGCAATCTGTAGCGCACAAACGATACAGTCACAGGAGAAAGGGTTCTTTGGTGAACTGTTTGCCGGTGTATTGAGTGTATGTTCGAGTGAGTGGCTGGACGGTGTATTTGGCAAGGTCAACGGGGATGAGGCAAAATTGAAGGCTCTACTCGATTATGAGAGTGGTGGTGCTGGTGATGTTTTGCTGGGTACATTGGAGCACGTTACAAAGATTTACAAGGAAAAAGATGCCCAGGTTTCAGCACTGAGACGGACAGAGGGCGAACGATGCGTGCAGCATAAGGAATTCGAACGTGCGCTAGTTCTATTCAGTCAGGCAGTGTTGAAAGCGCCGGAAAAAGGTTTTATATTAAATTGATTTTCAATTGAAAATTGAATCGTTTCGCACGGTATTATATTTATTTATTTAGGAGTAAATAGGAAATGTGATGATGGACTGTCCCTTGCATTGGCTCTATGGAGTAGATCTTCAGTTTTACTGGAGCTCGGTGATGGTGGTGCTGCTATTCAGGATCTACAGTACGCTTTGGCCAGTGGACTGCCAGTAAAACTTCATGGCGAATACTATTTTCGGTTGGCTATGGGAAATGCATGTAATGGCTGTTTGAATATACAATATGAGATTTTTTTATAAATATATGTCGTTGTTTTCAGTATGCGGAAACAAGGCTAAATCGGACATATGTAGTAAGCTTGCCGAAAAAATGACCACAGACATGAGTCGAATTCAGTCGTACCAGAAACAATTGGCAAGCGTGGTTCCAAAGCCTCTATCCAACCAGTTACTAAAAAAAGGTGCGTATATAGATTGCGAATTTATGATCTATTAGAGTATTTGGTAAGTCATCATCGGGTTGGCAAGCAGCAACCGAAATTTTAAGTGCGACTGTGCACATCTGAGCCTCAGGGCTACCTCTGCCATTGGAGTTCTTGAAGTCCAGATCACTTTCCACGTCTCTTCGCCTTAGCTTCGTGCGTTTGGACAGCAATCAATCGATCACATATTACCTTTAATTTTTACAGTAAATTTAAGAATTTTACCCATTGTTCTTAAAAGTCCGCAGTGATGTTTTCATTTTCTTCCATTTTCAATTAATTCGTATATCTATCTGTTATAAAATTCACAATCTGAAAGTGTCTAATTTCCATTTTCAACCTATTCGCATTTCTTTCAATTATAAAATTCACAATCCGAAAGTGTCTAATTTATTTATTATTTTATTTAAAAAAATATTCACAATAACATTATTTTGTTTCGGTTGCGTTCGTTTATATTTATATATGTCAATAATAAAATCAATTAATTTTTTTAGAGCCTCTTGTAACTGCCGGACCAAGTAAATTACTGCCAAATGCTTCACAACAAATTGAGCTGAACACATCACAGTCAAAAGGAAACTGTATCGTTGCGCGTGACAACATCAAAACAGGTGACGTTTTACTAGTTGAAAAACCAATAGCATCCTGTTTGCTAGACCGATTTTTTGGCACCAATTGCTTGCACTGCATGCGAGGGTAATGCGAAAATTATGACATAATTTATGAGTTAATTATAAGTCATTTCATTCTTCTAGGCTTATTGGTCCGAATTCAAGGTATTAATTGTATACTCTCTATTATTTTATCTCAAAAAAAATAATAATAACCATATAACAAATATATCCGAATTAAAGACTTTCAGTACCCTACGGATGTCCCACTTGTGCTGGAGTTGCATTTTGCTCCTTGAAATGCCAACGAGAAGCTTGCTCAACCTATCACAAATTCGAATGCCAGTATATGGATCTGCTGATAGGTAGAAATTTGAATATGAAATCCCACCATTGTAAACTAACATATTTAAAGGTTCTGGAATGTCTGTTCTATGTTTTCTGGCACTTCGGATTATAACACAGTCACTTAGCCCGGATGCGGCTATTGCGAATGGTCGTAAAATTATTCAGGACATGTGCGCTCACTCTAATCTTCGTCTAAACAAGGACTATCTGCAGAGGTGCACGATGTCTGTGTTTCTGATTAGGATTCTGCAAAAGTCCGATTTTTTCGGACGCCGCTTAACGGAATCAGGTAGAATTAAATAAATCTAAATAATTATAAATTTATGAATATGTTATTTCTATCTATATATATAGCCACTCTAACGGCATTGGAATTCGAGGTTGGAGCCATAATACTGGGCTTATTGCAGGTTCTACAATTCAATGCACATGAAATCTATGAGACAAAGACCGGACCAAACCATATGTATGTTTTTTTTTTATAAAAGCGCTATTTTAGTAGAAATTACATAAATATTATTCCTATAAGATTTGATGGCTCCAAGCCGATCTACATCGGTGTTGCGATATACAAAACTGGTGCTTACTTCAATCACGATTGCTACCCAGGTGTAGCAAGATACTTTGTAGGCACGTCCATTGTGTTATGCGCTACTCATCCACTGGAGCGAGGAGAATCCGTAGGTGAGAACTATGGACCGGTTTTCACCAAGCGCAATTTAGCCGAGCGACAGCGATCGCTGATGTCTCGATATTGGTTCAAATGTGAGTGCCAATGCTGCAAAGAGAATTGGCAGTTGCTGGACCAGCTAACAAATAAAGCACGGCTAAGGTACAACAATTATATAAAAATTATGTCATTATAATAAAATCATTTTGATCCATAGATGTCCATCACCTGGCTGTCGGGCGATTCACAATTACCCTAGCAATCCCAAAAGGCCAACAAAATGTCAAAAGTGCCGTAAAACTGTGTCACTTCAAGAAGGCGCTGCAACTCTACTTGATTGCGAAGAGCTCTACCGAAAAGGCGCAGAATATATGCATGTAAAATCAAATTCCACTAAAATAAGTATATTTTTTTCATATAAATTTATTATTTTCAGAATGAAAATTCCACGGAAGCGATTCGAATGTTTGTTGATGGTATCGATCTTTTCTATACGGTTGCTGTTCCTCCACACAAGAGTACCCATATTGCACAGGAATCGTTAAGAGTTTGCCTTGCGAATGAGGGCACTGTCATCTAGAGTATTATAAATGTGTTAATTTTTGTTTCAGTTTTCAATAAATAGGTAAAATATTCTTATTATTTGCATCTTAATTTTTGTTTTTAAATATGCTTGATTAATAATAGAAAAAAGTTATGACTATGATTTTGATTACATGTAAATACATAATATATAACCTAAAAATTTAGTAAAAGTAACACTTTGAGATTTTTGACACAAAAATATTATGAGAATAGGAAAATGGGAACGATTTATTTAATTTCATTTTGTAATAAATCAAAAATGCAAATCGTAAATGTCAAAAATAAAAAGATTAGAAGAATTCTTTCAAATTAATTATGACTGGGATCATTTTTGGCGGCCAGATCGATTCGAGCGATTGGACAGGTCACTCTGTAGGTCTTAATATTATAATGCGAACAAATCAATAAACTGTATTTTTGTGACTATAAGAAATAAACAATAAATTAAAGGGCAATCCCAGATGAGTTATTTTAAAAAATAAAGAATAGGATGTCTACAGTTTTATGTGCTTACCATTTTCGAAAAGAAAAGTAATGGTTTTTATATGTCTTTTACGAGAAAACTGTTTTTCGTTTTTATTAATTTTTTTAAAATCATTTTTTAGGAATTTTAGAAAATTTTGGAATTTTAGAACATTTTATCATATAATATGCGATTATCGTCTACTAAAACTTTTAAAAGCACAATATTACAAAATATTGAGCGTAGTTTCAATTTTAGATAATTTTAAAACTTAAAATTGCTAAAATTTACCAAAAGTCAATTTTTGATTGATTTTAAGCAATTTTAGCACGAAGCGTCAAAAACATTATATTATTGGGACATAACATGCTCACAAGTGGCGCTAGCTTTGCAGAGAGGAGTGTAGCTATTAGATTGTGACTTATCACACTCCATGTAAACGCACAAGACGGCGCAATTGCGCCTTCTGTGTAGACGGCTGGAAGGCGGTACGTGCTAGAAGGCGTTAAGAAGGTGCTGACAATTTCCGCTGAGAAGGCGTCATGACGTCGTGTGCTGCTATCTGTGTAATTTTGTTGCTGTTTCAAGATAAAATGTAGACTTGCCAATAGTGTCAAGGGCAATTTTAATACAAGGACTTTTTTCCTCGGTATTTTTGAATTTATCGTTAATTAATTACAATTTACCGCTCCACTGCAATATATTATTACTTATTGTTCATTCGTATTTATATTTGTCTTAAATATAAATAAATACTAATAATAACTTTAAAATAAGTATAATATTAATAATAAAACGAACACGATATACAGTATAAAAGCTTGTTTTGAGTTGTCCCATGCACAAAATCGCTAGAATGAATGCCATTATTCACAATAGTGTTTTCCTCAAATCGGAAGAAAAAATGGTTTTTGTCTATTATTTAGTGAAAAGAAGTGAATTTGTAATGCTATACATCGTTTACCATTGATTGATTAAAATAATTTAACGGAACTTTGTTATAATTCTAAATTTGTTCATGCAGTATTATAAAAATTGTCAAAACCTTAAAAATAGTTCTATGTGTATATCGTTCATATACGTAATGTTTGACGTATGCACAACATAATGAATGTCAACATGACATTTGAAATGTCACTTTGATTCTGTTTCTTTTTAACAGTGTACCAGAGTACCAGTACCAGTAGCACGCAAAAAGTTTGTGTACATGCAACAAATGCAACGTACTTTTGCCAATATAATTAAATTTAACAAAATACTAAATCAATAAATTGTCATGAACAAACGTCCCGGTCGTACTGACTCCGAGAAGGACATTCTCAAAATGCAATCTGACTTTCTGACAGAAAAGTACAAAAATGCAAATTTTGCACCGGCAGCCAAGGTGGTCAAGCTGAACAATAAAGGTTAGGCGAAACTCTAAAAGACACGGAAAAACATCGAGATATGTTAAAATAACTTTAACCTTGCAGTGAAGGAACTGTCTGAATACGCCAAAAGACGAGGACTCGAGAAAGTAGCTATACCGAATCTGGCCAATGTGTCCAATGTTCTGGGTAACATTGTCGAACGTAATATTCTGATTCAGTCAAAAACCGAGAGTCTAACGATAATCGGTGATATTGTCGAGCGACATAATGATATGGTCGCACCCGAACAATTGGCTGCTTGTGAAGCCCGTTCATCTACAGACGTTGGATTTCCGAAACCTTGTCGTATTCAACGACATGTATGTAGAGTTTTTCTGTGTTCATGTGAGGCTTTTTATTAGTTAAATCTTACTTTAAATTGCAGAATATCGAAGTACCAGCAGGCAAAAGTCTTTTTGCCATGTCGAGGACTATGATTCCGGATAATGCAACTAGCTCAGCACAATCAACGCCATCCTCGACGCCGGTAGACTCATCGAAATTCGGTGCAAAGAGTTTTATAGTTGAAAGTATCGATTCGCAATTGATTCACCAGGAAAACGCACAAAAGCTGGAACGCATCAGCGAGGACGAAATCCAGGCCGAGCGAGACAAGCTATTTCAGACATTAGGTTCGAATCAGTAAAATTTTAATGTACTGTAAACAATTATAATCGTTTACTTGTAGATCCCACTCTAATCAAATTCCTGCAATCTAAACGAGTGATCAAACCAAGTGTTCCACAGGTAGATGAAACTAAGCCACTTGAAGAAGTTCCTGTTACCGAATATACTGTGTTGGAAGACCCAACAATTCAGACATGGCATAGTTTCAATCGAAACATAGAAGTGGAATCAGAGAAATTCGAATGGATGAAGGACGTCACACAGAGTTTGGCCAAATTAAAGCCAGGCGAATCGTTTGAGGCCAGATTTGACTGGAAAGGTGTTCTTTTACCGTACACAGTAGACGAACCAAAAGTTGACGATCGTGAACTTTATCTGCACGGAGAGGATGCCCAGCGGCCGGGATATACATTGCAAGAACTATTCAGACTGGCTAGATCTAATATCATGCAACAGCGTCACTCGGCGATCTCAGCTCTGGCTGGTATGCTAAATATTTACAATCAAGGCTTTTACGATAATGTACTGGAACTGCCGATCTCAAAGATATTCTTTTTGCTCCGTTTCGCTCTGGACGATAATACTCCGTCGTTACTAGAGCCCACAACTCGGGCACTTTCAGCACTGTTCTACAATGATTCGGATGAGGTTCACTAAAATGACATTATTCTCTTGATACAGTAATTAATAATGGTTTTTTTCCTAGATTTTGTTGGACTTTACGTATGACTGCAGTATCGATTTTAAAGAACCGTCACTGGCCGTCTTGCACGTGGATACTCCTCAACCAGAGTCTGGTCTAAGCGAAGAGTTTGCAAACATTCAACTCGACGATACCAAGAAACCGAAGCTATTCCATAGCAATGTTACGGACGAAGCAGCAGCTGGTGAAGCAAACATTAATTCACCGGCCTCGATGAATGATTTTCATTTGGCCGAAACAAATTTGGTTGGATGTTTTCTGCGCTCAAACATTTTGCAGCGAATCAAGTAATTTCTATAGCACTTTTGATTATTATATAATTATTTATATATTTTCTTGTAGTTACATATTGTTTACTGTTTTACCGGACAATGGAACCGCAATAAACTGTTTCAAGCTGCTGATTCGATTGGCTCGAACGAGTGATTATGTGGCGGCCACTATAGCCGATCATCCGGACTTAATACTTAATCTACGCAAACGATTTTTGCCGCCGATGCATAACATTTCTACATGTATTTATTAATCATTTTATTATAGATTTATTTAATGTAGTAATTTATTTGCCATATGTTTAGCTTCAAATGTCTATGGTAAGCCACAGCCACTGGTACTTAAATTGTTACGCATAATGGCAGCGTACGGCAGCTCGATTTGTGGCCAGATAACAAAGCACGGCATTCTGGATGTGGTCAATAACTATATTCAAGAGCGCTGTGATATAACGGTAGGCCTTTTTATTACTATTTGATATTTATACATAAAAAGTAATTTAAACTTGTATACAGATTGATTTGATACGTCTGCAAATCGAAGCTTATCGTCTGGCAAAAGTCTTTGTACTCGTCAACAAGGGACTCTCGGGCTTTTACAGGTAAATGAAATGCGAAATGGATGGATATTCGTAAAACGTTTTACAACGTTTAATCATTCGCTCGCTAAAAGTGTGGTTTTCTGATTTTTCAAGTTTTCTTTCAAATGAATGGTACATTGAATCTGCTGGTCCAACGAATTGTAATTTAACCGGTCTTGCAGTACTTCCACGAATTATTAATTCGCAGGGATTGATTAGTAAATTAAACTTAGGTTTCGAACGGCAGGGCAACCGAATCGATTGATACACATCAATCAAAAATCACTGGGAATCAGATCGTCGGACGTGAGTACTGTGGTGTCCTGTCGACATTTTGCAGAGCATCGAGATTTCAAGGTCGGTTTGTGAGGCGCCCGGCTCAGTCGTTAAAAAAACAAGAACTCTGTGCTCGATACTATGCGATACACCGTATTGTAAATATAAGTGTAATAGAAGACAGGCCAGCCAGTTGGTATTTGTGTGCTCTACAAGATACTTTCATATCACCAAAAACAAGAACTCAGTGCTCGATCTCTGCAGTGCATCGCCACGTTAAGAAAAGTGTAAGACGTGACAAAAGTGCTCAATAATGAGGTGGTGACACCCACACACCGGCTCCGCCACTCAGCGGTTCACTATTACCTATGTTCACAAGGCCCCCAGCCGAACTGAAATATTTAATTCTATAGCCAGCCTAGCCTCCTGTAAAGCAGCCGGAGCAGACACTATCCCAATAGAACTCGTCAAAGCGGACCCGTCAATTTCAACGGAGATCCTATTCCCCATGCTAGTACAGGCAGTCTATTCCTGACTCTTAATAATAATCGTTAAGCTGCCCAAGAAAGGTGACTTGGGCAGCTTCGATAACTGGAGGAGCTTTTGACAGTGTGGACAGTGTGGCACGCACTACAACGTCGGGAAGTACCTACCAACATAACGAACATCATGAAAAAGATGTACCCAGGATCTTCTTGTCTCGTCTTACATTATGGCCAGCTGTCAGCCAGCTTCGTCGTGAATAGTGGAGTGCGACAGGGATGTCTTTTGTCGCCACTGCTATTTATCGCAGTGTTAGATGACGGTCGCTTTTGGTATTCGGTGATTTCATTTGCTAGTCCAATGCGTCCACGAACGCGAAGAACACCTTTGTCGTCGAGATACGGAGAGTAACTTATTATGTGGATTGATTTGTGTACGTTTAAAACACCATGTTGACTTAACGTCTTCACTTCATCGGGATATCCTTCCATTATCAGCCAAATTGTACTCATCGATGATAATGGGAGTTTTGGGTATCTGGAGCTTTAAGATTCGAAATATACCTGAACACGTATGCTTGGGTCCGTACAAGTCTTTTCCACTGAAGAATCTCTCTGGATCAATGATGCTCTGGTGATAGTGAACGTTCAGGAGCGGTGCCGATCTGACCACAAGAAGCGAGCATGAATCGGAATTGTGTTCGAACGAACGATGTTGTTATCTAATCTTGCTCCGAGAACCGCCGTTTGTAACTCGAGCCTTGGTATTGACATAGGCTGCTGAGGTGCTACTTTTGTCTTGGCGCTCACTAGAATACATTCAACGTGGTTTTCCTCTTGCACGTGAAAGTATGCAACTGCTGCAAATGCATTCTCGCTGGCATCGACAAAAACGTGTAACTGGACCGATGATCGTTCAAGAAAGGTGATTTTTTGCGTGTAGCATCGTTGTATTTTAACATCTTCAACCTTGGCCAGCAGTCGTATCCATATCTGCCATTTCTCATTTTGTTGATCATCCCATCCCAGTCAGGAACGCCATATTTCTTGAAGGAAATATGTATAAGTAGAAAGACAGGAAACCAAATGGGTCATATATCGACATCAAAACTTTCATTACTTCTCGTTTTGTAGGTCGTCTACATCCGGAAAGTAAATAAGGGTTGAGAATGCTGTACTTAAAAGAGTATGCAGCACCGGACATTGGCATCGCGACGGAACCAACCGCTTCCGCCAACTGAAAAAACCACCGACTAAACGTTGATAGAAGAGCGTCGGGACAAGTTTGACGATAAACGGACCAGTTCAGTTTTATTTGAGATGGTAATTTATCTGTCAACACTTGTCCGGTCTACCATACATCATTCTTAAAGCCGAACCAAATTCTCCTCATTTGAAAAACCACACATCCTGCTGCTGATAAATATTGGCCACTTTTCTGGTTTGCGTGAGAACATTTGTAGATCTTTTGATATAACTTAGCTGGAAAATGGCTCGAGGATAATATGGGTTGGCAGCAGTTGGATTAGCAGGAAATCCGTATAATTAAGAATTCAACGGAACTTGGCTACTGGAACTAAAGTTCATATGAGCAGGCAGGTAGAGAGGATATTGTTGATAGTCATTAATTCTACGTCAATTCTACGTTGTGCAGCGGTGCCTGCCGACATTTACGGTTTGGGTTTGAATCAACCCAAACCGTAAATAGTCTGTTAGTGGAAATTGTGTTTTTGCTCGAGTATTAGGGACTCTCCATATATCTGTTGAGCTGTTGTTTATAATTGTGGGATCGATTGCACATTAGAAAACAGCTGAACGCAGCTTTGGTTTAAATTTTCTGCATATGTTTGTCACGGTGCCAAAGTCCTCATACAGGGAGCGTATGTCGTTGTGGCCCGATCTGCCTGACTTGAATATTGGTGCATTCGGTTGTGAATTGACAGACTGAACATTATCTTGTTACTGATTAGTCGTATTATAGGGTCTCATTTCGGGAGCAAAGCTTGCAATGATTCTTTCTAGCTGACTGATGAACTTGCCAGTTAAGACTTGTGCGTTCGGTTGATTATTATTAGTCTGGTAGTACACTGTGTGCTTATGAAAAAGCTGCGTTGTAGCTTTCGATATGATCGTTGAAAAAGGAGTGTTAGGCGCTGTTGTAATAAGGTGCGGATGAGCGACGATTTGTGGCTGAACGAATGAGGATGCAGATGTATTAGGATGCGTTGTAACAGATGCGTTGTAAATACGCAGTGGTTAGAAGAACGGAAGGGCCTGGTGCACCAAAATTATCATCAACTATCTGGGCACAGCTGCTGCACATCCATGGCGAGCTTTCGATCGATGCGGTCACATCAGCGCAGTGAAAGATATACCATTTACCGCACTTGTCGCACATTATCATCTCATCCGTGTCCACTTCAGTACACTGGTTGCAGGTACTGGTGGTATACGGACTTGGAGAGGCATTTTATTACGTATATTTAATTTAAAGTACGTAGCCGACTGTTATTGCTTTAGGCGTCTCTGCAAACAACTATTGTTTTCTACCGAGCAAAAACTATGTTATATTATAATACTTCAATTTAAACTTTGTTTATTGCGTGTTTTAAATTATGTAAATACAATTACAATTTATTATACTATTAATAATAATAATCAAAGACTTACAAATAGTATATTATACAAAACAATGTACGGCTCTATTATTCAATTCGATGTTGTATTTTTATTGATCTTGATGTCCAAGATCTAATGACAACGACCGTTATATTTCATGCTTTTATCTACCTTATATCTAATCTGGCCAATAAATCTTATATCTAATTTAATTTCGCTTTCTTGTGTGGACAACACTAGTGGTTGAGGTATTCAGGACCTTCAATAGACGATGCTTGAATTCTGTCACAGCGTCACCACTGCACTTTCCTTTGTGGAGCTTGGGCCCTTGATAGGAGCGGTATCGACTGCTGCCTTGTGGCAGCTCCGGATTATGTCTTCAGGCTGTTGTTGGCGTACTCGGAGCCTAGTGTAATCTGTTTGCTATGACGTTTGCTGTTCTACACCGAATGGCATCTGCATCCTCAGCTGCACTAACCTGCGATCGTGTATAATGGGTATATTGTATTCAGTTATATCGCCGGTGAATTAATTGTTTGCAAACTTGGGAACGGATCAGCACCAGGTCCTTTTCGAATTCTGAACTATGTATGTCTATGGTCGACTAGCGGCGAAGTCAAACAAGTTTTAATCTAGATTTATTTATTTTTATTTTATTTATTTATTTATAATTTCTCTACTCAATGAAAACTAGACATCATATGTATGTAATGACAAGAAAGGTGAAAAATTGGAATGTACCCCGTTTAACCGAATGCCGTTTGCCCGACTTTCGGCCAAACGACACACAAATCTTCTGTAGAAACAACACAAAGCACATTGTAACTGAAAAGATTATGTGTAAATAATCTTGAGTTGAATTTGTTCGTAGTTTCCCTTAATTAAAAATCTTGCGAACTTGTTATGATATAAATCCATTCAAAACCAAACTAATGAATGAAGTAATTATTATTATATTCAATATATGTCTTTTTTGTTTAAAGAATTTACAATATCTTACTATTCTAAAATAGACATACTTATATTACAGGTTATCGAAGTATGGAATATTCCTTTTAGGGCAACATAGAGTTCTAGAAACATACGAAAAATTATAAAAAAATCTATAAATATATGCTTATTTTACCTCTGGATCTGCATCGAAGTAACACTTAACCGTCAACCAGGCTGTCTCACATGGATCCGGTGCATCTAAAATGATATTGTAATATATAACAGAATGCATAAATAGTTGCAATAATCAGTTTACGTATTGTAGAACATGTCGCTGAGACGGCCAGCAGTTTTTCACGAATTTCCGTTGGTAGAATGTGCACAATTGTATCGAACGATACGTTTCCATTCTCATCGTACTGAAATTAATATTTATATATACACATAATAAACATAAAAATGCGGTCTTATATATATTCATACAAGTCCCACGGTACGAATCAAACAGTCAATGTAACACTTTAGCGATGGATCGTTGGGCAGGTAGCCATTCTTACTGCTCTCAATGAGTTCTGTAAATAATTATATAGACAGTTTCAGTATAGTGCCCAAGTTTTTGGAACGGTGTGTATACCTTCGGAAATTTTTACTTCGGCTTGGCACGTTTTACGAAGAATTCTCGCCGGTCCTTTAAGATGATTCGGAAGTTCTATGGCCTTTAATTTTAACTAAATATATGATCAAGATCATTGGCAATATACAAACAAAACACTTACACCAAGTGCACAGTTTACGATTAGTAATATAACAAATACTATAGATTTCTTGTTGACTGATTCCATTTTGATAAGATTTACTTGAATGTACTCAATAAGATTGGATGACACTCATTTTTATACGAAACTTGTTTTGCATACAAACGAAAGGTTACTATTTAATGTCTTTAATTAGAGATTTGATTAATAATTGAAGACCGCCCTATGTCATGTCGTGGTCGTTGTATGTACAATTGAAAATGGCGTAATTGCTGATGTAGAGAAACCGTAATCTTATATTATGCAAATGCATTATCACGATCACATAGTATTACATGTTTAATGAGAAAACGATTAAAATTAAACTAATGGTTGCATTTTCTTTTTAGTAAATAATTAGAGTCTGGATGTGGTCATAACTAATAGGGTATAATGCGTTGAAAAGATTGAACGCAGTTTCAAGACACAACATTAAAAGTTAAAACGATGTTTATAGTTTTGAGATTTTAATTGGAAGTAATTTTATTTTATTATTAATACATTACAAGGCAAAACATGTATATTGTATATCTATATGTATATAAAGTATGTACATTGTGGAAAATGTACATACGAGGGCGGTTTTAAGCAAAAGCTGCGTCATTTAGTTTGTTGGTTATACAGTAATTGAGAGCAGACGATCTTGTGAATGTGTTGTGTTCAACCACATTCCGAGTGAGTTTTGGTGAACGTGCACGAAAGAAGTCCAAGATTGGTCTGATGAATAACAAGGTCATGGCGACAGGTTTTTGGATGTACGCGAAGTCAGTTACATCGATTATCTTGAAAATATTAAAACGATCACCTGTGAATATTATTCAGAGCTGTGGACAGATTCGAAACTTTTTAAGCAAAAACTACCACATTTGTGAACTTTATTAGGACTTCATTCTGTATTTTTGTATGTTTCATATAAAATAAATATATATTAGATCGTTTAATACCTATATCTATATATATCATAGGGCACCATTTGGTGATTCGCAAAGCAACGAAAGAGCCACCCCAAAGACGACCCGAAGCAAGTCAACACAAGGAAACGTCAACAAAACATCCATCACAAAAGACGCACTGTCAACATCCATGGAAAGACCTCAGGGGGATGAGAGGAAGAAAACGAGGCAAAAACAGAAGCCACCCAGGGAGCAACCGGATGCCATTGTCATAGAGGCAACAGGAGATATTCTGCGTAAAGGTTGAATTCTAACAAAGTTAGGGGAAGCCATGACCCGAATAAGAAGAACCCATAAAGCCCATCTTCAAGGACTCCATACAAGAGAAACTAGGTGATAGGAAGTAAGAACACTCACACAACGCATCATGGTGGAACTCAGGGACGCTGATGACGGAAGAAGTAAGCGCAGCAATCAAAGCTCAACTAGAAATAGAAGAACTGCCAGAAAAAGCCATACGACTAAGGACAGCATACAACAGAATACAGATTGCAACTAACAATCTGCCCGGATAAGCTGCGAACAAGTTGATAAGATTATAGGCAAAATAAAAATCGGTTGTTCGTACATATTGCCACAAAATGTCGCAACCAGGATTATCGCTCCAAACTCTGCAGAATATGTGGTAAAACCAACCACATTGCTAAGGACTGCAAAGCAGATCCACATAGCCGTTAGTAACGGTTTCAGTGTTTCGAAGACATTAAACTTGACTTCAATGCTTGGGCTACAAAACTAACGCCATGCGAAACCCATGACCCATCGTCCTACCGCCCAATATGACTACTATACACAATTGGAAAGGTTCTCGAGCGTGGTAAATCTAAGAACTAATTATTAGCCTATTTTTGTCTAGTTTGGAAGTAGATCTATAGATTCGGTTTAAACCGAAAAAAACGTCGGTATTTCACTCAGACTTCGACAAGCCGCATTAGTTTTGAGGCACCGAAGTGCCTATAAACAAGCTGCCTAAGGCTCCTTTCCGATATAAGGAGCACTCAGATGCGACAACCGCGCTAACTGGGAATGGGCACGCTGCCGTTGACTGTATAAATGAGTACTTACTTTGCTTACCTGCAATTCATCTTCGGTAGGCCTGTAAATGACAATTTGCAGATAGAATTTGACAACTCTCTGCAATCAATCTTCATTTGGTTTACGTCGAAAATAATTTGAAGAACAAATTGTCTCACAGAAAACTCTCAAAAAAATTTCAAAAGGGTAATTCACTAAGACATTTTTGATCAAATTGATTCCGACATCTCATTGCATCCTTTAATCCCTTGTGGGACATAGGGCCAGTGTGCGATGCCGCACGGAGATTCATTGACCATTACGGGTTCACACGAGTGGTCAGGTCATGTTAATGTGATGTTTTTGCTGTTCTACTCCTATTGGAGCTACTGTGCTCTAACACTCACAACACATCCCCGATGGTTAGGAGTCTTAATTTTCCCTGACG
>JANSTU010007976.1:0-16486 GCA_027564075.1 Bolitophila hybrida
TAGTTGCCGTATGGCAGGTTGAACCAGGCTGGAAGGACAACCATTTTTGGGCTGTACTTCTGGACGGCAGCCTTGATGAGACGGACGGCGTTCATGTTGTTCTCATCCTTCCTTTCGCTGACGTTCATTTGCACGGTGGCAATTCCGAAGTCTACAGAAATTTCCACGATGCGAGTTAATAAACTAGCTAGTAATAGTTTGAAATAATAAATACTCACTCTTGACGTGCTGCATGTTGATTGGTAGTGTTCTTAAGCAATAAGCTGATGGATCTTCAAGTGCTGTAGACTAGATGATGCCTTCTGTTGGTTTTTCTGCAGTATTTATACGATTTGCATATCTTAAATTTTAGATTGTGTGCAGCATAATTAATAATAAAAAGCTGATAATACATTATTTGCATTACAAGCAGATAAATTGAATAATGTTTTTAGAAATTGCAAAAGGTCATCAGGTCAATTGGTGATACCTATACGAATTTGTTATCAATGCGGCATTGCGCACTTTGTACGCACTATATTAGCTAAACATTTGTGAATATTTCTTATCATCTAAGGTGATGCTTTTGTGTGTTTTAGAAGTAGACGCGATATGAATTCTGAGTATAATCGTCATATGACCTTTTAATGTGCCCTCTTTGAAATTAAAATCCCATTTAATCTTATTACATTTTAATTAAAATTATTAAATTGATACAAATAGGAATTATTTCAATAACAATAATTTATTATGAAATTGTATAAAATATTAGGTACATTTAGAAATACGATAACTTTTGGTCTTTTAGTTCTAGGAAACTTTATATTTTAGTCATATCCATATTTCATATTCTTATGTTATACAATTTTGAAATGTATTATTATTAGACATAATTTCGTTTTAAGTCTATATTATGTATCAATTGCAGTTCCATTATCTATATGCGATATTTGGGTTTATTATATAAATGAAATATTTATGAAATCACACAAAAACTTTGTAGAATGAATATTGATAAGGACGTTCCTTCTAACTGGATTTACGGATGATTATTGCCGTATGATAAAGGAAGTGTGTCGATGTATCTATACATAATAATTGCTAAACGTTTCCGAGAAATACTAATTTACTAATAATAATAATAATAGTAATTTAGAGCAAGCGTTACCAAGCCTAAGTCATATTATTATTTATCTTATCATTTTGACTGGAGTTTTCAATGTCTAAAAGTGTGTTCGATTATTAACGTCTAAATCCCTTTTTCAGCTTTCTGAACTCTCGATCGTTAACCTGTCTGTAGTTGGGAATTTATCAAATGGTATAACATGTTGCCAAGGGGGAGTGCCTGGCATTTCCCACCATGACCTCATATTTCTGTTCTATGGTGCACCGGTTACATATGTCCATCCTAATACTAAATGCGACCTTACAGCTAACCATTCGCATGAGATCCTCCAAATTCAAAACATTGACGATAAGTTAGGTTTGTTTTTAAATAATATTGCGCTCTGTTTGATAAATATGTACTCTTGAACAAACTGAAACCATAGCCATAGCCGAGTGGGTTAACGCGTTGTCCTGGCTCGCCGGTTCTAACGTTCATATCATAAACCACTCACCACATCATGACCAGCTATTTTATCTAGCCGCTAGAAAAGTAGAGATTGGTGTTCATACAGCGACTATTTTCAAGTATAGTTCTAGCTGCTATAACTAGTTGCTATAGTAAACTATACCGCTCACTACATGGAAGCACAAAAATTAGCACGATAAAACTAAAGGTTCAGCAGAGGGTTAGAAAATCAATAGTCGTGCGAAAACATGCAAATGTTAGATGATAATATTATAATTAATTATTAATTAATTATTATATATTATATAATATGATATTATATAACAACGATTAAAATTAAAACAAAATTGCGATGTCGAATTCAGTATTTGAATACGAAAAAAAAATGTATTATAAAAAAAAAAAATTACGAGATTTGGTATTTATTATTTTTTTTTATGAGTCGATTCTTACTTGAGATATGTGTAAATAATATGTCAGACTACTTTCGAAAAAAATAGTTATAAAATTAATAAACAATTAATTAATAAACAACTATGTATTTTTATTTTTTGTGTACTGAACAATCTTTTATAAAAAAAGTCCCACATAACAAAATTTTGCAATACAAAATCCCTTTTTTAAAAGTGGGAAACCACATAACGAGGTTCATAATTGTTAGCTTCACAATTTCAAAAGTACGCTCCCAAATTTTCTAAGCGAATTTTGCATTCGGTTAGATTTTAAAAGCATTAGAACGCAACCCTATCTTTAAATCTTTGTTTTCAGATATAGCAGAATGAAAGCATCAAGACAAGGGATGATGTGCTGAATGATGATAATGATACAAGCTCTTTAACATTCTTTAACACAATGATACTAGCTCTTTAACATTTACACTCCTGACACTCCTGAAAATAATTAAGATCATGCTAGTGTGCAGTATTGTGATGTGCTATTCCTATTGCTGCTCTAACACTCACAACACATCCCCGATTTTAACACAAAATGTAATTATGAACCGTTCATAATAAAAATATGAATTAACTCATATTTTAGGGGTGTTTTTTGCATAGTTAGTAAAAACAAATAGTAAAAAAAAAATAAAAATTAGTTAATAATATAAAATCAAAACCTTTGCTACAAATTCAGCAATGTGAGAATTCTTGTTACTACTTTCAGCGGACATCATATCGTAACTTTGAATTAAATTATTCACACAAATAACAACAATTCTTCAAAATATAAATAAAATGGAAATTTGATGGAATTCCAATAAATTATTTGCACCCAATAAAAATACTAAAAAAAAACAGTAAATATGAGTAATAAAAAAAAGTTTTTCATGAGATATGAAAGTTGATAGTTCGAAGTGACCGACACCTTTTTGAAATTGGCTTTATGTATTTAAAGATTGACATTCCCTAATAGTTTTTTTTCTAAATATTTTGCATTTAAGTTACTTATTAATTTATTTTGTGAGTAAGTTAGTTTTATGACGCTACCATTTTAAACATTTCACTCTCACCCGTATAAAACGTTACGAACACATGTATTAAATTAATCAATATTCAATAACTTCTTCTCACCTAAACGATCATATTTTCTAAATGTTTCTCTGACTTCAAATAATCCATGCTCTATGATATTTGATATGGAATATGCGAGGACCAAATATCCAACGGAAGTGACCTCATGATTCTCGTGTACAATCGATTCCCACAGTTCTGTATATATAAATTTTAATAATAATTCCGCGAATGATTCATTCATTCAGTTATATTTATCGCGCATTGATATAACAACGTTATTCAAGTGGAACGTCATCATTATCATCTCAAAAAAATGCCAGTATATATACAATGCTTCACTTATTGTGTGCCAGCATCAATAAAATAATGATCGAAGAAAAATTAATTAAGTGTATATGCACATACATACATATATACAGAGATATCTATATAAATATACATATTGTAGTATAATTTATATCTCTTTGTTTGCTTGGGCTCTGATCGCGCAGCCCGTGTTCACTTTGCCCAATTCCGGCAAGTCATCGCATCGCACCACACAATTCCTCCGATCACCTTGATTGAAAATAATGTACTTTAATCTCGCTCCTGAGATGCTCGTTCATATTTATATACATACATACAAACACAGAAATACAAGCAAAGGTAGGCGCTTATTGCATTCAGTCGATTTAATAATATACATAAATGGGCACATTAAAATGTATATTATATAGTGTATATACAGCCGAGGATTGATTCTCAGCCATCAATATAACTACCATACACATTTTGTATAAGATTGTGTACATAAAATACATACCTATACAAGATTGTAATGCTCTCATAAAGAAAAGACTCGTGCACGTCTTCGGCGCGGAGCCTAGACATCTTCTCTTTTGCTACTGGTCTTGAACAGTTATCTTTTATTATTACATGTACTCGCGATAGAAATGCTCGCGCCAGTATTTTATTTCTCAATTGTATATAATTTAAGCGGAGCTCTGCTCAATATATATTTATATATATGCTCATTGCCGAGCGATCGCTGAGCTAATTGAAGCGGCTATGACTTATATATTATTTGGTGCGTATGAGAAATTTGGATTTATGCGAGCTTGTTTGGGAAATATTTAAGATATTGATTCTTTAGAGGTGTATTATTTTAACAAGTTGTTTGTTTTTTGGAATAATATCTACTTGAGTATATACTCATTCGTTCGAGTGCTATGCCTGTATACTGGAATATAATATACCAAAAACAAAAACCATTCGCAGTCGTATAGCCATCATTAATATATGCTGATCTCGCAATGAGATATAACCCGTAATTTATATATCCAAAATGTAATCTTAATTCATGTTCTCGTTAGGGCAGACAGAACGCAATATGCGCAAGTCATTTTTTTCTTGTAACGGACGCTAGCACGGTTTGAGGCGATATTAATATGTCAGTATCAGCTTTGAGTTTTTGTTTTTCTTGGTAAGGTGGAAGAGATGAATGAAGGGGGTTGAGGTTTGAATTTTGCAATTTTATTGAAATACGCATTTTTTGTTTGAGCGTTAAGGTGCTGTATTATAAAAAATATATTGTTGATTATTAATTTTAATTTTATGGTCTGTTTTGGCAAATGTGGCTCGGCAACTCCAACACCAGATAGGTTCATGACCTCATTTACTATATATGTATGATACTTGTTAAATAAATGGAAATGAATATAAAAGACTACAAAAGTAGAATTGAGTGAGAAAAGTGAAAGTTCCGTTTGCAATTAGTTGCTTAGATTTTGCTGAATTTTCTGTTGTGGCGTCTAAAAATATCAAATAGAAAATCAGATTCTTGGTAAATTTGCTAGTCAAACGGATATATTCAATGGGGTACATACAATTTAATTTTCTCAATAACATTCACTCGATCACCGTTTTTTCTAGCGTTATTCCGCATCCAGCCTTTTTAAATTGATCAAAAAAGGAACGATCCAATGGCTTCAATGCCGAGTGGGTTAACGCGTTGGTTGGATCAAGGGAGGTCGCCGGTTCGATCCTGGTCGGCAGACCAAAGTGTTTTTCGAATGTAGCACTTTAAATCAGTAGGTTCCTCTTGGCATTAATAGCCTATTTCTGAAAAAAGTTTATTGATTTAAAATAACAGAACATTAATGTCATCAATTAACATATACACACGCTCCCTGAATAGAACAATAAGTGTATGATGGCGTTGATGATTCACGATTCCGAAATTAAATAGAATAGTAGTATCACTGCACAAACAGCACATTAGTATGACCTGACCAGTCGTGTGAACCCGTAATGAATCCGGTAGGCGACATCGCACACTGTTCAACAAGGCATTACATGATCCAATGAGAGTAATCCAGCAATTGCGAGTACTGTTTAGTGTTTAGCAACTATTTCTAAGCCTGATGAATGATGATGAATTTCTCGAAATGATGCAAGAAAATATGGCACCTTCATCCAGCCTGAGTTGTTTGCTATGTCGCATTCTTGAGAAAACTCTCACAAAACTTTGCACGTGGAAAGATAGTGAATGGAGAAATGCTGGCTGATGCATTTCCATAGCCACAGTGACGAGAGAGGCTCTTTCTTTGGGATGTTATTTGTAAATTCCATGAAGGTGGAATTTTTATATCCAAATTGTAAACATGATTGAAAGCAAGCAAGCGCTAAGAAAATGTTATATTTTGCGAAGCAAGTTTTTTTTATAAAAGCCTTCACTTGCTCTACCGAGAATACCTGTTATGACAGCCAAATGTTAATAGCGCCCGATCGTCAAAGCAGCACATCTAACACATAATGCGAGCGATTTAAAATAAACATTTGGGAAATTAATTATTTTGGAATTTAAACCCTCTCTTTTTTGCAGGACTAAAAATTAAAATTTAAATTAAAAAATAAAAGTTTTTTGTCTAAATGCTGTCTGGATTTCCCGTTTTTATGAATCTCATTTTTAACATTTTTTTAAATGCCTCTATTTTTACATTTCATTGTTATTAGGTGATTTTTACATTAAATATATTAAATAATGAACAATCAATAATAAAATAATAGAACTATTATTTTTTTAAAAGCTTCTGACTAAGTGTTTTAGTTTGGTAAGACTTATCGATTTTCATGTGTAATTTTAAGCATATGACATATGACTTATTTTTTTTATTAAAATCATTATTAAAACGGGCACCCAAATTTGAGAAAAAATAATACTGAATGTTTGTGTGTGGCGACAAAACCAACGAAAACCTTGAATTATGTAAAATTCCAACAAATTCATTTACTAGGGATAATAAATATTTGTTTAAAAAAATGGATGGGAATAAATCTCGTTAATCGAGTATGGTGGCCAGCAGCCATCCTCCGACACCAAAAATACTTAAAAGTAGGCGAATACGTAGTTTAATCAGAATCAATTGATAAATTGTAATCTGTATCTAACTTTTAATGTAAAAAACATTTAAACGGGTGCGTATCAAAATCCTGCACAAAATACCTTAATTTCTATAAGCGTTTTGCAAAAAGTGTTTGCCATAGGGTAATTGACTTAAATTTTTGCGATTTCCAACAATGAACTTTCATCCCACCGACTTTCATACTTTTTTTTAGTTTTTGTCCCCGCGGTCGATCGTCGCGCGGATTTTCGTACAAATTTTGAGCTTTTGATCTCGCGGTCGCTCGCCCCGCAGACTTCTGTATTTTTTTATTTTACATAACGGACTTTCGTATTTTTTTATTAGTTTTTTACCTCGCGGACTTTCGTACTATATTGTTATACATTTTTTGTTATGTCATTTTTTTTAAATGAATGAAAGCCTATTGCATGAAAA
Organism: Bolitophila hybrida; assembly: GCA_027564075.1. Classification (NCBI taxonomy): domain Eukaryota; kingdom Metazoa; phylum Arthropoda; class Insecta; order Diptera; family Mycetophilidae; genus Bolitophila; species Bolitophila hybrida. The sequence continues at coordinate 6,882 of JANSTU010007976.1, forward strand.
TATAAAAGTCCGTAGAGTTTAATTAATTTTAAATCGTTAAAATAAATGTCTCATGTTGTAAATTTGTATTTTAGGGTAGCTATACTACACTTTTAACTATGCTGTAGTCTGTTCTTATAGGATAAGAATAACATAATGTGTGCGTAAAATTTTAAAAATTATTCTTTATAAAATAGTTTTTCTTCCCATAGGTCCATGAAACAGAAAATATTTACAAAGTAATTGTATAATAATATATAATAATTCAAAATAATTATGTTATTAAAATATGAAAGAAACCCACGCTAAACTGAACAATTCCGTTAATGAACCCCCAACAAATGGTAAAATCATCCACCCTTGTCTATAGTTTATATTAAATGTATAACTTACAAAGTCAAAAAGTAAAAAAAAGCAACTAGGCACTATTCCAGTATAACAACACAATAACCTGCCCTTTTCAAAAACTGAAATTAAAATACGAACAATATTTTTAAAATACATTTTTTGGAGACCTGATGACTTCATTAAAACTAAACACTAAAAAAATCCAAAAAATTGATAACCCGCCAGACAAGAATGGTTTCAATTTTATTCAATAATATCACCGAAATTAATATTAAAAAAAACAACGCAAATACAATTACAGCAAATAACATTTAGTATTCATATCGTTATATACTACATTTAGTATATGTGCTACTAGTATATAGTATTTATATTCGTTTGTACTATTTACATAGCTCCTGTGGTGGCGTGCGTGAGCCCCAACGAACCTCGCGCGAGATATGCCAAGTCAAGTCTCGTTCGTTTGCACATGGCTGATTGCCCCGTTTAACGATGCGAGGGTGCATATATTTGAATTTGCGCCCGAGCAATATTTTTGGGTGAGCTGCAGTTAGTGTCATTGTGATTTGATTGAAATTTCAAGAAAAGGCATTGATTTTAGGTTAGGTTAGTTTGAAGATTTTAGTTTTAAAAAAATATTTAAAATTTAAGATTTGTAAATTACTGGAATTAAAATTGTTAAAATTCAAATTAAAAAAATACAACAATTTTATTTTATTAAACAAAAACCATAAAACAAATCAAAATGAAAATCACTGTTAATATGCAAAATTAAAAATATGAAATAATTTTTTTTTTAAATCACCCTCTCGTATAAATAAATCTAACTAAAATGCACCCCGAAAACACACACATACGCACACCGACACGTACACTCCGTCGTTGTTTACCAAACGGAAACAGCACTGGAAATGTGTATCTGCCTGATTCAAATACGTTCTGTTGGTTTTGCAAACTACATAACCAGATTAAAACATAACTCTAATTTAATAATTGAAACAAGGTTATTTCTTTCGTCTATACACAGCAAACATTATGCTTATGCTGGCGCATGTTTATAATATTTATGATTACGTGTGTTGGGTTTTGTTGAATTTTGGGATTAGAATTTTTGATTTACTCCGTATATTTAGTGATTTCAAATTGAGCGATTGTCTTATATTTTCATTGAATATTTATAAATCATATTTTTAAAATCATTCGACATTTTTAAATTACTTTCATAAATATACTTATAATTTGTTGTAATTATTTTATTATTAACAATATTAATATTTTTTCCAGATATTCGATTGCAAGATGACAAATCGTTGCGTGGCTGCGGTCGCGATCCAGAGACTATATATTATATGGTGTTGAATTTACTGTATATAGGACACACGCTGTCAAATCAACCCTTGTCATACCCGTTGACACATACACGCACACGGACAACAATAATGCGTCAATGCCCACATGAACATTATTTAGGTGATCCTTTCAGGGGTATACACATTACAGGCGCGCGCGCGAGAGCTCCCATCAAATCAAACACATATATACAAATATATATCATATTGTATACACATATACATATACATATATATATACGCATAATATATTATATTTAAGCGTGTTATATACCCAACCAAAATGGGTGTTTTGCCGCTTTACAGATAATCTGGATTAAATCAGCACCTTTCCATTGTCACATGTTTTTAATAGACTCGCACTCTCCTGAATGCATGCGCCCAAAAAGGAATCATGTATGCATATAATATGTTATACTATATGATGACTGCGGCCTCCCGTATATAATATTGTGTTTAATATTTTAGTATTATCCCGATTCTGCATAATACACATATATATGCGATATATACTCTCGGTTGGACGTTTTGCACGTATGGGATATATTATATATACATTCGATAAATGTGCTGTTTATGTATACATAGCATACAAATAATGCTGTGTAAATCATCCCTTGTGGTATGAATTATATGTATGCTGCCATCTACTTTTAATGTTAAACATATGGGTAGCGGGTTTTAGAGAAATTGTGATCCGCTTTCATTTCAGGGAATAGTGTTTTTGGTGGCGTAATTGATTTATTTTCATTCATTGTGCATAAATTTTAAATATACGTTTTGTGAGATTTTATTATTGTTCGTGTATTAGTGGCATTAAATTACCTTCTTTTTATAATATATCACAATTAATAATTTAAAATGTTGGTTTTAGCTAATTAAAGTTTTAGATAATACTCAATACTTGTAGAAAGACAAATGGTAGAGAAGTAGATTGCTGAATTTAAATGTTGTATGACAACTATGTTATGTTGAATAATAAAATAGAGTTTTGTCAATTTTGTTTTTCTTACTTATTCTACGGACTTATTGAATGACATGTTGTTATAAAAAGTGTTTTTATAAATATAAAATATATGTACTTGATATTATCAAATAAAATAAATTATTTTCATATTCTTTAGTTTTTAATATTTTGTCAAGTAGTTGAATCGAAATAAATATTAATGTAAGAAATAATAAAAAAAATATATTCTTGTGTAATTTCAATTTTGGCGTCAACCGGAAAATTCCTACTGAACTTGTATTTATTAAAGGTAAAAAAAAGATCATCACTAAATGAGGATATAGTCCTTCCAACTATGTTGGACATCACCATCTCAAATAGTGACTGCATACATACTAACATATAATAGGTATAGTTTAGAAAATTCATAAAGTGGTGTAAATAAATAAACAAAATTTGTACACCAAAACGAGAAAATTAGACTATACAATAAGACTGGATATTGAGTCCGAGCAGGGACGACTATCCAAACATCTAATTAAGAGTTATTACTCTTCAGGACTTTACTTAAGTTTCGCAGGAACGCGTCTCGCGATGTTGAACAATCAAAAAAGCTAGAAAAGCGGTTAAATGATTTGAACGTACTATTCATTGGCTCTGTATGCCCATAGGAAGTTCAATGCCAAATGTGATCTTACATGCATTTTAGTGCTTTGGTGTCTACGAATTCAGCGCAGATTCTATGCATGAAACCGAGCATCAAATATGATTTAATCCAACCCAGAATAGACGAGTGTACACCAATATCACGCAATTTTCGAATAAGATAACTGTCACGTAGTCTATCGAATGCTTTGCTATATCAGTGTACACGACATCTACATCCTTCAGAAACAAGACGAGTCCGTGTTAGTTAGGCTGTTCATTTTATTAAATAATCTGTCAAAAATCAAAGCTCGAATAAGCGTGACAAAAACCAGTTCAATCGGAAGCAAAATGTATTAAGAATACGAAAGAAGAGCGGCAATCGTCCAATCTCGACGCGCCGGAAAATTGTCTTTGGAAATCATTTTATGGTTCGGATACTAAAAACAAACAAAATAAAACAAGTGTACGCGCTAGTTAAAAAGAACAACGAGTCGGATGATAAAGATAACTTCACCGCGGACCGATAATTTCACAGTAAGCGTTCAGATTTAAAAAAAACACCGGCCTTTGTGAAAAAACTTAAAAAAGAAAATGAGGCATTTGTGGAGAGATATGGGCGTATCAAGGGCAATCTTTTTTTAGCAGTACGTAAGGACTTGGGACACAACTCGTTTATCCTCAGAAGACGGCATCTCTTGACTGAACAAAATAAAGTCAACCGAAAAACTTAAGCGCAAGCTCTGCTGAACAATATAAAACACAAAAGCTCTGATTTTTTTGCGATTCTTTTTGGACGAAAAAACTTTAATCAAGACAGAAAAGTGAACTGCCAAAATGACCGTTAGATATGCGAGAATCCTTCTGAAGTTCCCATCGTATTGCACCCGAAATATCCGGGTTATATGGTGCTAGGCGTCTTAAGTAGCGATGGTGATGTTATGCCGCCATTTTTCTTTAAAGCTGGCCGGAAAATCAACGCCAACATTTATATCAATGTTTTAAAAAACGGTTGTAAGGCCGTGTATGGACGGCGTGGCCGCTGGGAGCTCACAAGTCCCGGAAAACTCAATATTTGCTACCGGCCTCGATTGCAATCCCCTGGATTATTACTTGTGGGAAAGTGTAACATATGCAAAACATCATAACACTAAAGTATCCAATGAAATGGATGTTGTAGAAGCAGATGGTTGATTTTATTGACTGTACACGGTGCTAGTTTTTTTTCTATGTACATTTTGAAATTTGATTTTAATTGTAGGTGACAAAAAACAGCGAATTTAATTATCCCTATAAACAAATCTCAACTCTCTCTTTAATATAAAAAAACCTGGTTCGATTGGTGGTCTTTCACGTAGAAACTGTAGATTGCAACGTGCGTCCGAACAAATGTCGTGAGATTGTATTTTATCCTTGTTGAAAATATCAAAGAACCACTATGCAAATGGATGGGCTTTTTTTACAATGCCGGTGAGAGGCATCGCACACTGGCCCAAGGGCGATTACAGGATCCAATGAGATGAGACATCTAGAACCAAGCATAGGTATGCAACTGTGGTGTTTCCGTTCATAGTGATGTCATCGTTGCTGGCCGGAACACTGAAATTTTTGTTCCAGAATTGTTTAATCTTTTCGATTAACAACTGTTTATTATTGTCCGTTGAAACGGCTACCCGATAGTCATGTTGATACTTGAAAAGAATTTCTTTGGTTAATGCTATTCGATTTAAGATAGGATCCCTAATTAAATCATAAAAAAAACTATTTTTTAAACCGATGTTGCTCTGTCATTTTTCAATTTTTCAACTCGAGTTTTGTAAGTGAAAGTAGACATAATTTCCTAACCTTTTCCGTCCTTGTTTGTGTCTATATATTTTTATAAAAATATATTTTTTATTTTATTTTTATTTTTTAGGGATCCTATCTTAATATACTGAGTAAAGTAGTATAACTATAGACAGAGACAATACCAGATCGTCCGATGGCTGGCGTCTGAAGAGATCTTGAATGTCGCTTATTTCGACGTAGTGACTTCAATGTAAATAAATATGTTTACATATCAGTTTGAATTGAGTGGATGTGTAAATTATTTGTTATTATTCAAATAAACTAATTTAGTGTAAATTGTATAAAATTTAAGTTTTCAGTAGATTTCAACTAGTTTGTTTACCATTGTAGTTTTATTTAATATGTATTTTATTTTTTCTTATTTTTTAAACTGTTAAATGATTTGGTACATTAAATTTCAGTATTAGTATGGTCATAGTTGCGACGTCTAATCTTCCACACGATTGGCTGCATTTCAATTGTCCGAATAACGCATTGGACTTTTAAACTATTGACGGCGAACAATTTAATCTTATGACTTTATGTACATAGCCCAGATTTTTACGGTTCTTTATTTGAGCATTTACAGTCATGTTCGGTAAAAAAAATAGGAACAAAGAAAAATACAATAAAATAGAAATAGATTTTATATCGAATCAGATTGAATTAAAAAAATATGTGCATTTATAAGAGGTTTTTAAAAATAGTTACTTTATATATATTTTTTATTATAACAATAATTATTACCATTTAAAATCCTTATAACGGTATATCAGAAAACAATAAAAATATGTTCGAATAATCAATATTCCCCAATGGAAATTCTATAAAACTCCATTTGGAAATTCATTGCATTGAGATATCTAGATAATGCTCGGTCATTTTTATCGTTTGCGCGTTTTATATTCTACATTATATAATCAAATTTATTCATAAATAATCATTTATCACAAAATGACTTTGATATAAATGGTAAATAGAGGCTATATAACTAAGCATATACGGAATTGTTTTATTATGAGTGTTTTGTGACCAGACAAACGACGAGGTCCATAGAAAGGCGCCTGAATTACAAATCAATTATTCTGACTCGATATTTTGATTACAATCACCATATGAGCAGAGTTGAGCATTGGATACTATACGCATAAACATACATATAAGCATAAAAGATATAGATAATGTTTCAATAATATTCGAAAATTAAAACATTGATTGAAACATAGCTCGTCTGCGTCATGCGCGTCAGAATTAGAATAAATATGTACCTCAAATCATACATGTAAACATATATAGAATATACCAATAATATTGATATATAAATATATAGATCTATATCTCTGCATATAAAAAAACATAAGTGTGTTTGATCGAAAGTGGAAGTTAATGTAATCAAATCGTATAGAGCATGTATCAGAAAAAATAATCTCGATCTTTTGATGGACCATGATCTTAAATTAGAATTAATTTATATACAATCAGAAATACATACCTAACCTTGAGGTTGTGTAGTTTAATTGATTGGAGAGTGTAGTTGTTCTACGAAGTTTTGGTATGGTATAGTTAACGCTTTAGGCTTTTCTTTAAATAAAAATTGAAATTGGTGTATCTTTAAACTTTAAAGGTAACTTTGATAAGATCAAATTGATGTATATGTCTTTAAAAAGTATATTCTGGACAAAACAATTTCACATAAACCTATTTCCAAAAAACATTCCCTACACAAAATAATAATAGATATATTTAGATCACTGAACCCTGCAGAAACTGCATTTCAGATGAATAACGCACCCAGCAAGAAATACATACGCACGCGCGCCTCAAACGAACAGCCATTATTACAATTTGTTTGAATAAGGAAATACACAAGACTGCTTTCTTCTTGCTTTCTAGACCGACCAATCTTATATGTGCAAAAAACCACCGGAGCAAGACGGATCTGACGAAGAAATTGTTCTGCTCACTCGGTGCGCTTGTGTTTGTGTTTTGGTTTACAAAAATCGGATTAAGGCCATATAAAATATGCCCGCGTGGATTATCAACCGAACAATGGATGTTTTCTCAACTTTTTCGGCTTAGGAACATAATCCGTGACAGATATTGGTATATTAAGTACACACAGTGAGAACTACAATTAAGGAGGCTATTCTATTTAAGGTAAATATTGGAAAATGGCATCCACATACGCTTCAATGCGAAACATATGCATTATATTTTTCAGTGATAGAAAAAGCAATTTTATCGTATAACTGTTAGAAAATATTAATTCCATTAATGTAATCTAGAGAAAAACTAAAATTATAAGTAATTGCATTGCGATATGAACTTGAAAGAACAAAAGATACTGTATATTTATACATACAATCCTCACACAAGAAAAAGCCTTCGACAGAACGAACAACTGCGGCAATATATGAACTTGCGGCCGCACTTCGAATTGACCTGAAACGTCAATCAATCACAATATTACACACACTCACAGAATTGCATTTATATAGAATATATTATAATAATAAGATATAGTGTAACCTGCGTGCAAGTCAATGCAATTATATATTATTGCAGTGCTGCCAAGCAGGCAAAGTGCACATACTCGTATATGCGCTCATAATATTAATAAATTGCGCAAGTGCACAAAGAAGATATGATTATGACCCAAATATTTTCTTTTAATGTAAATAATATTTGAAGTAGGTAGCGAACAAAAAAAAATGTGATCACGGTTAATAATTTGTGGAACGTGTTTATTATATTAATTATTATTAATAATAAATGTGGATTGCATAGATCGAATATATAATTGAGTTTTTGCACAGAAAATAATCAACAATTTCCACTGCCAATGGATAATAAATGAATGCATTTTTCTGAATTATATTGACGTCGTTCTAACGTTATTTTCTCAATAGCTGTTCATTTCGTTTAATCGAATTATGCTTGCATTACATTTATATAGAAAATAAGTCGTAATTAGCAATGACCCATTGTCTCCCTTTGTTTGGCATGTGCTCGAGTACCAGTACACCCATTTTCATGCCATCAACAGTGAAATTAATACCATTTATCATTTTCTGCTGTGATGTCCGATTATTTGTGTACATACATATGTGTGTGCTCACGCATACGTTAAACTGTACTTTATTATATTACTTTTATATATGAAGAAAACATACGTTGCGCTCACATTGAATTTCTCGATCGGACGCTTTAATTCATCACTCATAACGTCAAAATCAAACATATTACGGGTTTGCTCTTTTTACACATTACACAATCGTGCCAACATTTTTGTTTGTAAATGTGTATTGTTTGTTGTTTGTGTGTGTGTGTGTGTGTGTATAAATAATGTATATGAATTTAATTTCGGTCAGGTAATGTAATATACTCAAGAACAATAATTCTTGATAAATGAGTTTTATTCTATTTGGTATGAACAAATTATACATTATATTCAATAGATCACGATTTTGGATGGATTAGAATTTTCTATTTTATTTGTTATTATTTGATAAGTTTGTTTGTTTTAATATAACTTAGTGTATATGTTTGATCAGATTTCTATGAGTGTATGTTTACACGAAAGATTAGAAAATACAATAAAAGTATGTTTTATATTTTAAGCTTAAATTAGACACCTGCAATGTCTCGCACTTGCTGGGGACGCGCAAATTTATATTCGCGCAACTTTACGCGTTTTAAAATTTATAAATTCGTTTTTCATATTGTATTTTCCTTTTTACCTTTTTGATTTGTTTTTTTCAGAAACGCTGGTGACCATCGAAAAACAGACAAAGATAGCAATTATTCATTTTTTTAAAATTATAATCATTATCATTAATTCAAATGGATATAAATATAATATTTAAATAAACAGCAGAGGTGGAGACGGAAACGCTAGCTCCAGGAAAAGCTTTCACAAAATATCTTTGAGAACTGAAGACATGAATTGAGGAAAACTCATCATTTGTACAAATGCAAAAGGATAATTTTTACTACCATTTGGGTTTAATTGAATTAAAAGCCTCCTCGTACTTAGCGTAGGTTTCTAAGCATTTTTTGAAGCCAAAACACAATTTTATAACTGTTCAAATAATTTACAGTTTTAAATAAAAAAGGAGAATAGGTCAGATGCATTGTGTTGTGCTTTAACTATATTCTTTACAATTTTTCTTAAAACTCATAATAAATATTACACACAACAATTTAAATTCAACAAATCTTGAGATTGAACACGTAATTCTTAAAACTAATAATTCATGAAACCCATAATTCTTGAAAAATAACAATTCTTTATAGATAACACACGTAACTCTTAAAACCCACAATTAAAATACTATAAAAAAACTTATAAAACTCAATATAATTTTATTTTAATGTTTTCAAAAAAAGAAAATAAATATTAGGTCTACAGGTTTTAAAGGTTGGCACATAGATGTGCCATCTGTCATTTGTTTGGTGTGTAAACAACGAATTTTGTGAACGGTTAACCATGTCGAGTTTCTCGCCGTCAA
>JANSTU010007987.1:0-30965 GCA_027564075.1 Bolitophila hybrida
AAAGCTGTCAAAAAGACCATCTACGAAAAAAGTAGTGCCGTCTTGAAAACCTAACCTCTAAAAAAAACACCCTGTACTTGAAGTAGACAACATGGATTTTGTGACTATATTTAATATATAATACTTCCGCTACAAGGGACTATGTTATGTAAACATAACCATGATGAATTTAAGTGGAGATGTATGTCCATTTCAAAATTAAACAAAAAAAAGTCCGTTGCTCGCAATTACGGTGTGTCGCTTGCAAGTCAAACTTTTTTTTATAAATTGGATCTATGCTGATATATGTATGTTTGTCCTTTTTTGGTATGCAACAAATACAACATACAATACATATTTTGGTATACAACATACAATACATACATCTCAAAGTATTTCAAAATAAATTCATGTCATAATGTAAGGAAAAGAAGAACATACCACAGAGGAAATATGTAGAAGGACAATGCGATGTCACGTTTTTTATGGTTCCTTTTGACAAAAGGGAAAGATTATTATTACCCATAATTCAACAGTGGATTTTACCCGGTACCACCATTATTAGTGCTTGAAAATAATTCAAATAAATAATCATCCCATTTTTACATGGTATCAGAAGTGAAAAAAAGCAATTGGACATAGTGATCTCTAAATTTTGTAATAAAAGTGAAATTATATCGAAGTTTACTGATAAACACAAATGATGAGTGACAGCGGCATCGTAAAGGGTCCCGGATCAATGGATTTTGATTCGGCCGGAGCATCATGGCCGCTATAGTTGCGAAGAATACGAAAAAATTGCGCTGTTTTTTGCACCATTGGCGACAAAGGTTTAGAAATCTAGAACACGTTATTTGGAGCGTTCGTGTCAGAAAGTAGTAACCAAAAGGAAGACCAAACTGCAGAAGATGCGAAAAATTACGGTGAAGAAAGTTTTCACGGTGCAACTAGCCAGGAAGATGATAAAATAATGGAAGCTTTAAAGTTTAATTCAATTTTCCAAAAGGAACGACAGCCATTCTCGATGTTTTTCATAGAATTGAAAATCCGGCAACCGGTAACCATGTCATGAGTCGACATCCAAAAAGATCGTCCAAAAGGAACGTCAGAACCATAGGAGAATATGAGTAAAAGCAGCAGCAACAAGAGTATGAACTGAAATACAGACCCGGAACTATAACAAGATAGTTTTAGTAAATCAACAGATAACTTTGAACGATTAGATTGTAGTTTAAAAAATAAATTGGTTTTTAGCTTGAGGGACACAAATTGGATTTCAAGATGGACACGGGAGCAGATGTGAACTCCAAATCTTAATCATCTAATAAAAAATCAACTTATGTTTTATACGCTGATAAAAGAAAATAAATATTTCTGCCGTGTGTTGGTGAAAAAAATAAATGCCATGAACTCATTGAATTTGTTGTGCATGTGAAAAGCTAAAATTGATCAAAAGATTAGACATTTAAAATATTCAGTGTAATACACACTATAGACAAAGATCAGTTTGTGAATAAAAATAGCGAACTTTTTGATTGATTGATTTTGATTATAAAAACGGAATCTGGCAACACGAACGAGATGAAAAAAGCTCAAAATTAACAATTTTATTACTCATGGTTTTCATTAATAATGGGCACAGATTGAGAAGAAACTACTAGCTTTTCTACACTCCAGTAAAATCTATTTTGGTGGCCGATTGCCTATCTAGAGCGTATCCGGAGGAATACTCAAAAGACAATGTTCGATTTGTAAACGTGCGTTTGAGTTGACAAGACGTGCTTAATATATGTTAATAAATCAATAGTGTTTAATTTTAATAATCATCGCTTTTTGACACATCCGGCTTCAGTTTGTAGCGAAACAATATCAAAGCAAACATTATAACCAATATCGAAGCAAACATTATAATCCTCTACAGTGATGGCTACAAACTTGAAGACCGTACGGATCAGTATTCGTCAAGTTTAAATTGAAACAACCAGCATCAGTTTTCGTCACCGAGTTAACCGCAATTCTTCATACCTGTAGATTTATAGCCGATGTTACTTTGTGATATCATCGGACAGCATGTTAGAAATTAAAGCACTCGAAACTCCAATAATATCCGCAAAATCATATAAACTAATCATCGATTGCCAAAGCGCTATATTATAACGGGCAGTGACCGAGCTGACGAACTGTTAAAAGAGGCTATAATAATCGGCATTTTAGAAGATTCAAGTCCGGAGTGGGAAAGCTACTACTCCGTCTGGAAAGCAGATGCGGAAAGATGCTAGCAAAAGCATTGAGAAATGGCAGAGTTAGACATGCTTTGCTTTTCCAGTTTTCCTAAGGTTGCAAAGCGACCTTGGTATGACAAGTTCGACCGGAACTTGGGTCGACACATGATTGTTACGTTCAGTCGAATTGTAGCTAACCATATTAATCTGCTAAGATACCACATCCAGCGCGTCAACATTGGCGATAATCCTTTATGTGGGACTGGTGGCGTTTACGACCACGTATTCTCGTAGACTTGTTCGATTAGGAGCCAAAACCTCAATATATTGGTCACTGCCAACGGTTATAATCCCCCATTTTATATTCGTTTCTTTCTAATTTATCCTATAAATTGAATTTATTTGTATTACTAAATAGTTTAATGTGTAAATGTTTTGTACTTATCAAAAGTGTCTAAAGGGCTATTCGCTGAAACGGCATTCGGCGAAATGGCCATGTACCGTGAAATATGTAAACAAACTTTTCTATAACTAATAGTTATGAATAGTTATAGAAAATATATACAAGTATATTATAATTGTATATTTTATTATCTAGCCCAAAATGACAACGATAAAGTGGCCTGTAATGTAATGATGCATTTATTTAATTTAACTTTTCGGGGAAATAGGGATAAAATGTAATGATGCAATTATTTAATTTAAACTTACGATTTTTGTGAGCATCAATCTAGTATAGCAAACTTTTAAAGATATTGAAAATGATGTTGGGAATGATTTGTTTGCAAATTTGAATCAAGTTGTCCAACTTTTTTTTGTATGACGGTGGTATTATGACAAATAGTTCATATTTCTTGAAATGAATCTCAAATGTTTGCGACTATTCAGAAAAGATAATAATAGTCGTAAACTGTTTTTCTAAGAAATAAATTATTGTTCTAGTGTGTTTTTTTAACATAACGCTAAGGGTCGCCAATGCTCATGCTATCATTGCTGACGAATTATCTCAAAGCCATCTCTGCTGATATTCCAACTTGAAGTAGCTCGTACTAGTTTGCTAGTTGTGCACACATATCTTGTCGAACCTAAACATCAGTAAACGCCATGGACAACGCGAATCTGAAACAAATGCTTTTTGTTTTGTCCATGTTGCCCAAAAAATACATTTTTTGGCACACAACCAAAATTGGTCTGGGCCTCCTCTGAAAAGCTTTTTCTCGAGCATTATACAATGGTTTCATGATATTTTCGAGTTTTTATACATAGATGTGATTGTGTCGCAATTAACGATAGAACTTAGGCATCCCCCTCGGTAACATTACCATCATTCCTATGGATGATAATGAGTCCGTGAAAATACATATTGGTACCTAGCTTCGAACTCACGGCACCTGGATTAGAGAGCATCAAACCTAGACCACTGCACCACCACGACCAACTTAAAACTTACCTAAAGTTTGAAATTAGACTCGTTAGAATTTCGGTAGGGCTTCCTATACTTGAATAGCTCTTTAAAAATTGTGTCAAAATAGGGCTGCAGGCCATGATTCCAAAGAATTATTGAAATCTTAATTTTTTTTGTGAAGAAGTCGATGGCAGCAATTTTAGAGTCCTGCAGTTTTAAAAAATATGTGATTTGACGCTATACAATTTAAAAGTGCAACTGGGATCTATCGAAACCCAAATTTCATCTACTCGGCTTATCAAATCTTCCGAAAATGTTGATCGAGTCATTGTAAAGATCATCATTATAAATATTTTTCTGACTCATCCAAAAAGTCTGTTCAGACCATTTCCAAACGAACTCTACAGAGTTAGGTTCCAAAAGTTTGGCTGCTTTGTCAGAATGTTTTCGTATTATTCCAAAAAAACATTTTAAAACGATTACCGTAAAAAACGCTATAATTTTAGAAGCTATTTCTCTGGATTTATGAATCATATTTTGTATCGGAAGATCTTGATTGTGTACCGCTAAACTAGAGCTACACGATCTTGTTTTTTTGAAACGTTTGAAATTTATCGGACAATGCAGCCACGATGACCGAACTTATGGAGCCGACTCTGGACAGTCCGTTTGGAAAGTGTCTTAACATACTTTTTGGCTGGGTACCTCCAACGGAATGATGTCAAATAAAAATTTCTGATTGATGATCATCATTTTCAATAGTTATGATAGGCCGTTTTAATTAAAGTTGTGTTTTGAAAGATTTCAATCGTATAGCATGAAATACCACCTTTTTAAAACTACAGGATTTTTAAAATTCCTGCGATCGACTTCTTCTCCAAAAAAATGCTGGTATCAACGAACAGCGAAAAAGCAAATGTATTTTTTCCAGAAAGAAAGATCTAGAAAGTGCTGTAGAACTGCACAACAACTGGCTGTTCACTTTTGGAGTCGATGGTTCCGGGAATATCTTCCAATGATAACTCTTCGATCAAGGCAAAATGGTTCAGGAAGGCCAAGCCAATCGAGGTAGCTGATATTGTCATAACTGTTAATTGGAATACTCCAAGAAACTCCTTGCCAAAGGGTATTGTTCACTATTTTTTTTTTATTCAATTACAAGATCGGCTGAAGTTTAGGGCTCAATTACAACAATCGAAACCATGTGCACCATGTTCATACATCGAATATTTATAATTATTTATTTTATATAATGTTTTATAATGAATAACAAATATTTACTATTTATTTATGATTTAATTATTTATATTCTATTGATCATAGTTTACAAAATATTGTGATTGGCTTCAAGTTTCTTCACTTATAATCATCATAATAATACACAGTATATAATATGAAACGACAAAAACGTAGATAGCCCAATTATTCTGTATATTAATGTAGTTATTACAATCGAAAACAAATTATAAATAACTAATAACTCACTTCATCATCAGTCTTCAAGTTTTACTATGTATGTATGTAGTATATACTATTTTTTATATATATATTTGTTTAAATCTATAAATATGTGTATACGTGTATGTACAGTGCGTAACGTTAAGCTAACTTAAGCGGTGTATACTTTATGCTTTTAAATTATTTAATGTGCATAGTTTTTTTTTATTAATTTATATATTCTCACTCTTGCTATTTGTATGTTTACGAAGGTAATGAATAATACAATATTTGAGTTACGAATTCAAAACTCAAGCTGCGAAATTGTTTAGGGTTTAGCAATTCAAAGTGATCTTCTCTAGTTTGTCACTGTTGTTGTTGATCGCATCATTCTCCACACCGAAATTGTTATTGATACTAATTCCTCCGCCCGCCTGGAGTTCTTCGAAAAGGTTTATTAGATTGTTGATGCCAATCAGGTAGCCATCCTCGTGATTACCAACACTCCATTTGGTAGCGTGGTCAATATGAATGTTCTGAGGCAGCACCACCGACTTTGCGAAATCAATTAGCCAGACACTGGCCTGCGTGCGATCGTGTACGAAAAGCAATGAGCTGCCAATTACCTCGTGGCTTGTGAAGAAGTCCGAACACTCTAGTGTAGCTCGGATTGCCTTCAGTCGATGAATATATTTTGTCTAGATATAGAGAAATAAGAAGAAAACCAATTTAAACGTCGTACAACTTCATATATTTTAGATCATCTTACCACAGTATGCGGAAAACCGTCCGTAAAATCTTTAAATGCACTTAAAATTTGATCATTTGTTTTTGTTGTTTTGAAATCCTTTGAACTGGTTCCATCTCCTTTTTTAATTCCCTGCAAATCGACAAATTAATGTATGCTTAAAAACGATTCATTCGAATAATGGAACATACCTCAATTCTGAAACCCAGTGTTGCAGTACTTGATATAGTCTCGCGCCAGACCATGTATCGAGGCTTTGTGACGCCCTTGGCCTTATGCTCTTCTTCAGTTGGTGCAGTCGGATCGATTTGAATCATTTTTTCGTACATGTCCTGTAAACAAGTACCTACTTTATAAACTAGAGTAACACTTGAACAATGCAAACCTTTCTAAGCTTGGGCTTCTCCTTGGCTTTGGACAGTTCCTCTTCTAAATAGGTGCGTACGCCAACCTTGCAGTCCATTACACAGGGTTGATTAAAGTCACTTAGCAAATCCTGTAGCTGAAGGTATACTATAGAATGACAGTGAGTTAAGGAAAATAATTATAAATGTATGAATGAATTTTAAATCGTTATATGTGTATTATTTATTAAAGGATACATTCTCCATCATCGCTCGTTACTTGTCCTTTATATTCAGGAACGTACGGCCTGAGAACATCTTTCATTAGAACCTGTGAATAATGTGTGTTAATTTTATTGAATTTATATTTATATGAAACAATCACTTACATGAAAGCATATCTCTTCCTTTGAACACATTTTTTTGAGAACGGTACCTTGATCTGGTCCTGCCTTGAAATTGCCTTGGTGTCCAGCCAATTGCACCCAGGGATAGCGTTGTTTCTTGTATGTTTGAAAGAAAGGTGTCCATTGGACAATGTTTCGAAGTTTTCTCCATCCGGACGGCTGTAAATAAAAAATATCAATATTGGTTTCGAATGCATTTAAAAAGCTATATGATAAACTTTTAAAATGGGTAAAAATAAATCGTCAAACGAAATATATTGTTCCAATCAAAATAATTATTCATCGATTAATTTAAAGATGTGCACAAAAAAATCAATATTGTCCGAAATTTGCTTGTTCCTTTATAATAAAATTATTGTTTAAATATATTGCAGAATTAAATATGAATAAAAATACACTACCTACGTTTTTATGGAAACAGAGAAGAAAGAAAATTAAAACTAAAATATCTATAATCCTGCCCTAAGTATAATGAACGAATGATACGAATTCTAGTTTTTGAGTTATGTTAAGTTAATTTAAAAAAACAAAAAAAAAAAGTTTCGAGAAAAATTCATTTGAAGTTTTTTTTTTATTAAAATGTTTACATGTTTACACGCATATTTATAGTCATATTACAAAAAAAGTAATTCGAATTCCAAAAAACCCTTTTAGGGGATAATTTTTGATTATATTTCGAAGACATTTAAATAAATAAACAAATTTATTGATTGCATTTTAAATTATAATTAAACTAAGCATTTTCTTCTTCTGTTTCATCTTTTGCAGTTTCGGAAGTTTTTCCAGGGGTATCTTGATCAGTTGATGTCGGTTTAAATATAACGAATATTTCATGTTTGAAACTTTATGGAAGATTTTGAGGAAAGATCTTGGCCTACGGTCATACAAGATAGAGCTCATCCATGAATTGAAGCCTCAAGACCGAACGGTCAATGGGATCAAAATGATAATGGCCAATTTCACTATCGAGTTCTTTTCAGCGATGAGGCTCAATTTTGGTTAAATGTGTTTCTTAATAAAGAAATTGCGATTAAACGGCCCCGGTGTGAATTGGCCTCCGCGGTCATACGATTTGACGCCGCTGGATTATTATCGTAGATATGTGAAATCGCTTGTCTACGTAGACACGCCCGAGACGATTGAACACTTCGAAACAAATATCCACAAAGTTATACGTCCACAAATACTCCATGGAGTGAGTGGTCGAAAATTGGACCACTCGACTATTTTTTGGTATTTATCGGAAAACATTGATATTTGTTTGGTAATTTATGGAGGTATTTTATTAGTCAAGTTCCAATTTTCACACACACACACTGGCCATATGTCCCATAAGGGATTACAGGATCCAATGAGAAGTGCCAATTTTAGAGATACCTCTCTCTTTCCATATATCTATCGTTATCGTTAGAGGACATGCATTATAAATAGTCAAATTTTTAAAGATGTTTAATATAGTACATAGGACTATCGTTCGAAGAAGGGATTATAAATAACACTAATTTTTTTCAACGTAGTTTTTTTAATTAGTTAAAAATTATAAAGAATTCATCTTCAATAAAAAATGGGATTTAAATTTTTGTATGATTAAATAAGACTTTTTAATCCAATTTAGTGTATTTTCCTTCTAAGCATACGATATATAATTTTATTTTAATTCAGTTTCAATCAAATAACTTGTCAATCATTTGTATATGATTCGCGCTAAATATACAACATTCGTAAGTCAAACTCTTCTAAATACCGCATCGATCAAAAGCGATCCGCTGCTAAATATTTATACATACATTTTCAGCATAAATCTATATGATTTGGTTTGTTCGCAAAAGCGTGCTAACGTTCACGTCACAATATTGACGTTATTTATTGCATTGCGATCGCGTGTTATTTAAAATTTGTTAACACTACATGAGCTGTGCACACGCGTGTCATATAATGCGCACACGACATCGTGCGGCGTAAACTATACATATATTAAATCCAATTATGTCGCTACCAGTTTCCTATTTGGATGGAAAACCGAATATTTTGAATTTATCCGTTCATGCGCGCCAAACTGCATATACATATATATATATAATGCACTATAGGCGACACGATACTAGAAACAGAATATGAGCAAGATTTCGCTGTTGCGCACAAATTAGCTCGTGCTAACGTTTTTAGCATGCAATTTTATATAAATATATAATATATGTACTTAGGGTATGTCATATAAAATAATTTTAGATTTTTTAATGTTCTTTTTGAATACAAAATGTACAGCTTTTCAGCAAGTGAAGAGGCCGATCTTTAAAAATTCGTATGTTTTGTGTTTATAAAATGTTTTTAATTTAATTTTTTTTATTATTTTTGTTTTGTTATAATTCTTTTTTGGAATCGGAATGAAAAAAAAAAACTTTGAAAATATAGCTAATCCTAAAATTGAAAATAATGTTTCTTATGTATGGAGCCGTGACATACCCTAGTACTTGTATGTAGGTGTATATATGTATGTGTATATTCTGTAGTAAAAATATAACCAAGTGGAACGTTAGTGTGTCAAAATATAATTCGATTTATTATACCAATTGATCACTTGTTTGCTATACATTTCTTTATGATATATTGATTATTGAATTATTTTGTAAAGAAAAGATGACGAGAATTTGTAAACGTAGCGATTCATATACATACCATGGTGGTCTTATAAATAGGCGACTAGGTCATTATTTGTATTATGTGTCAATGTCGACTTATTGAAACCATTTATAAAAAAAATAATAATACCGTTTTGTAGACCTATATTTTAATAATAAAATTTAATTTTTTGCCTATATTTAATATCAAAATTACATCATGTAAAAAAAAACAGTTGGTCTTATAAATAGGCGGTTTTCTTTGTTTACTATTTAAATAGGTAATCTTCAGTATTTCTTGGAAAACCATGGTTTGCAAGTACGGCAAAACATCAACGCGACATTCTCTCAACGTGTTTCCTGCACCGCTCCTTTGGTATCCTGTACTACGTTTCCTCGACGTTGCTCCAAAGTTCATTCATTTGTCCTGTTGAAATATCCAGTAAACCGGCATGGATTCGAACGCATATGGTCCCATAAAATTGTTTAAAATATCGGTGTATGTTACAAGTGTTGATCCATTCGGCCAACCATACGATAAATCGATGAACTCCATATTATAAATCCATATTATAAATTTCAAGCTAAGTATTGTGAGTTTCACCTAAACTTTTAAAATGTCTAAAATTACAAATTGTTTGCATAAATACAGTAGAATGTCAAATGTGTTTGTTTTGTTTTAAATATTTGTATAGTTTTAAGGTTGTAGATTTAGGTTAAATGCGGGGTCCATTAGCTATCTTGAGCAAGGCCAGGCAACCGCTGTGCTCACCGGTGGTCATTACATATATTGGCGCCTTGAAGCTCACTGTCCGGAATTGAGAACATGTTCGCGGGTCTTAATCTACACTACAATAGCAACAAGTTGTAACGAATTTTAATACGATCATTCGTTACATATGGATCGGAAGTGTGTGCCTAGTTAGTGCCTGATAGAAAAACTTTTTACTTTCTGACCTGTCAATGATAATGTATCCATAGTATCCATAACTTTGAGACATTTTTCTCACACTTAGCTTTTTTTGAGTCAGTGTACGGTAGTCTAAAGCTCCGATTCTTTTGCAAATTTTTCAAATTTCTACTTATAAACACATCTTTATGCGCGTCGAGTTTTTTTTATTTATAATTTTGCTTTCAAAAAGGAAAAAAAAATATTTTGATTTGTTTGTCTCAGATGATCCAGTGATGAGTTGTTATACGTATCAATCATTCATTTTTTTTCGAGGTGCTTGCGAAGATTTGCTGCAAACGGCTTTTTTTTCAATATTTTGCAATAAACAATAAAGAAAATATAGTTTAGATTATTATTAAAAAGTCTAAAAAAATGAAAATATGTCACCGAATTAATCTAACCCCTTAATTAATAAAAAATATATAAATACCTATAAAGTCACCTTCGATTCACCAAATTGAATAATAATTATAATATATAGTTTGTATTTAAACTGGATTAATTTTTTTTATAGACACTCATGATGTCACACATATTTTACAGCTACTAATATTGGTGTATTTGAATATATAGTATACATAACATAAATAAATATCAACATTAATTTTTAACTTTATAAAGACTGCTTATACTATATCGAACTTTGGACTATAATGCAGTTCAAAATCTGCTAGATTTCTTATCGCGCACTGTTCAGTGTCTAAGAAAATGAGCAAAAAACCGTGTAGAGATTATTTAGTGACTTTGCAATTGGTAATAGCGTTTCATTCTGAATGCATCACTTAATACTTTAGCTACATTTAATCATTAACGTGTATTATAAAAATAGTAAGCTCCATAAAGTCATTGAACCCAAGCATAGAACAACATTACATGCAAATTAGAGTTCTTTAAAGCTTGTTGGCAACATCTAGTATAATATTGATGAAATCAGCCAACGCACTAGAAACAAACTATATGTATGCACATAGTTTTGTTGATGTTGTTATGTTAATCCAGTCTAGATATAGAGAGACTGCCTTTCCCAGCTAATACGTACCATATGCTTGGGATCTATTGAGAAACTACGCACATATGTAATATATGAATTCTTGCGTTGTGTTGTGTACTTTTTTCACTGTTTGTATTGCGTACTCGTATAGTTTAAGAACATACATGAAAATATTGTAAAATGTACATTGTACATTTTTACATACAAATATGCTTATAATATTGTATATACATTCGCTTGCTGGGATTACAATGAATAATTGTTTTCATGCAAACACGCGTCGCGTTTGACGTCACAAGCTGAGTAAATTTCTAAAGACAGTAACCCGATATGCAAATTGGCTTACGCAATTAAAAGAACACAATAAGAAGAGTAGTATTTTAAACTGTTTGTGTATTTTTTAATAATAGTGGTTAGCTACATCGTTTCTCTCACGCAAAGTACCGAAAAAGAAGGAGTATAATATATTCCAACGCAAAAAATCGAGTGTTTATCGATTGCAATCTCTCGGAAGGCGTTTTGAAAATGATACAGCTGAACGTGTCTGCCTCAATTACACACTTGAGATGCGGTAAAAGTTATTTCAAAGTGTGAGTGATATTTTTTTTTGGTATACCTATAGTGTTTGCCAGTATATAGTAAAATTTTATGTTTTATTATAATATTTTAATATAAGATGTAGTCAAGTATTTTTATGTACACGCATATAATTTTTATTTGATTTGTACTTGATGCGCGTGAATTCAATGCTAAATGCGTAAAATTTGCATAAATGCAAAGAACTCTCTGAAACCATGACCTTTTTCGTGCACAGATCGTCAGTTCGCCGGGTGATCGGTGGGGCACGCGCGTTGTTGGATTCGAAAAAAAAAACATTCAACATACAATATACACATTGTATATTCAATAAAACATACATTATTTACATTGGAGGTGAATATAATATTCATATACTTCTTGTATTATTTGATTCATAGGATATATGAAGTTTTAAAAACATACATATAGTATATGTTAATATAGTATATTTTATATGTTCCAGAAATACCGAGAAGAAAAGGATTTAATAATATTGTTTAATTGTAATGATTTAGGTGTTAGGATACTAATAATTTAAATACCTGATATGCAATAATCACCATCTGAGATAAATGATTTTATCAGGTCAAACTTCAGTATATAAATATATAAAAAAACACGAATGTTCGTGGTATAAAGATAATATTTGCATATACGTTTAACTAATGATTTAAATTTAAGGGTGCGTGTGTATATGTTAATTGATTGTTTTTAATGTTCCTATTCCAAATCAATAATCTATTTCAGAAATAGGCTATTAATAGCAAGAGGAACCTACTGATTTAAAGTGCTACATTCGAAAAACACTTCGGTCTGCCGGCTGGGTTTGAACCGGCGACCTCCCGTAAACCAGCCGTATTTAGCCGAATTTCTTTACATGCGTTAGTATTCGAATTCTGTTAAAGAAATGAAAAACGGAATTTGAGCCACATTTCCATAATATTTCAACCGATGATAATTCACAACATAAATATTGCCCTGCTGGAGCTGAATCGTCGTGTCGAAAGTACGAAGCTGCAGGTAATTTTACACACCCACCTCCTCTGTTCGACGAAGTTCAAGAATTTGTAAATCCTATTTAAATTATTATTGACTAAAAGTTAAAATAATACCCAAATCAATAATACATCTTTCAAATCCTGTGTTTGGCATATAGTCCCGAAACACATGTTTTGTGGTAAAATGATACTTGAAATATCTAATGATAGATAAAGCATAATATAAAATCGGCAACAACCTCACTGATGTCACTTAAGAAGCCAAAATCGCCAGGAGAGGTGAAAGATCTCTTGAAAACAAAGCATATAAAAAGTCGGAAAGACTTTTGAATGCAGCAGGCATCGCTGATTGAAAAAATATTCAAATTCAAGCTATACTCATACTAATAATATTTCTAAAACAATTTTTATCAGGAGCTAATTGGACAGAAATAGAAATCACACTTCCAGAGAGGACCTTTATGGGGTTACGAAAAAACGCCATAAAATAGACAAACAAATAAATATATTTTTTGTAGTTTAAAAATGAAACGAGAAGCCTGAAAAGTTTCAATATTAAAAAATGGTTTTTTACTTTATTTTCCCATTGGTTAAAAATCACGAATATTTGAAATCGAGAAATTAAACAGTGTTTATATCAAAAAATATAATGTATAATAGTTATTTGTATAACTAGGAGAGAAAAATGACTATTGCATACAAGTGTGTGCTTCTATTTATCTCTACCAATTTATTATGTACTGTACTGTATTGTATTGCAGATACTATATTTGGAAGAACTCTTGGTATCGTATCGGCTCTTTGGCGTACTTCCAGACAGAACTTTGGCGCTTTTTTTCTGGATCACCGTCTTGGTGATTATTCTGAGAACAGTTAAATAAAATATATAATTGCACGAAATAAATTTTCAACGGTTTTTAAAGAAAAAAATATAAGTCTGCATTAAATATAATATTATGTTATTGCCAAAAAAATATTTGAGTGCAAAAAACGCGTACCGATAAAAACCATTTAAGTACAAAAATAAAATATGGGTGTTTGTTTTTGTTTTACTAATATATTATTAATATATATTAATATAATAAAGATCTCAATTTTGATTTTTTTAGTGTTCATTATTAAATTAAAATGCACCCATAATTTCATAAAAAAGTACGCATTTTTATTTTTCGAACTCCATAATTTATTTTGCTAATACCTTCTAAATTGAAAGCCTATTAAATATAGACCACTCAGTTATTTTGCATTGGATATGCCGAGAGATCGCACTCATAATTCAACTTATAACTATAAACGGATCTGACGGAATAAAGCTTGTCCGCAGACCAAAACGTGAATGGCTGAATCCAAATTTTTCAAAGCATGGTGGAACATGGATCGATCCCGGCAGACCAATGTGTTTTTCGAATGCAGAACTTTAAATCAGTATGTATGGTTAATTCGTAAAAAGGCACATCTTTGTGATTTTTTTTGTCGACACAATTAAAGAAATACGAAAACATATGGCAGCACATAAATCGGTGCTAGATCATTTGAAATCAAAAAATCAAAGTTTTTTTATTATAAAAACAAATTATTTGTAATGATGAAAAAAAAAAATCACCGGCATTAAATTATGTAAATAATGTAAATTATGTACATAAATAAACATAATAAACTTCAAAACAATCAGCGCAGTAGTTTTGTTATATTTGGCACCGACTTTGAAAAACGCTGGGAAAAACTCTTTCAAATTTTGAACACTAAAAAAAGGAATAAAACGTTCATAAGCGAGTTTGATCGTCATCAAATTTGCTCCGATCGACTTGACACAGTTTTCAATATTCTTTTTTTTTTTTTATTTGGAATATCGGAACATTTATGCTATTAAATAACATATACGCCCGCAGCCTATACGAAGTATATATAATTCACATTTTCGAACATAAACTGATCTCAATCCCATATAAATTATATGTTAAATTGTAGATCGACGAATTCAGTTTGATAACTGCAATAATAAGGATTTTCTTTTATCCAAGCTGAAGATACTTGGTAATTCTTCCGAACTTGAAAATCATCATTAAAAATAAAGGATTTTTGACAAAATATTGGCTTTTCTTGAACTTGAACTTGAACTTATATAAATGTGAAATATTATGTTAAATTTCGACAGTATTGATAATGTTTTTTTGAGAATATCGATTACATATTGCGAATATACTCGTATAATGCGAATATCGCGAATATTTGTAATATATTAAAAAATAGGGTTTACAATAAAAACAAGAGATAGATATAAAGTCTGAATAGAAAATTGTCGCACTGTTTATATTCTCTGTCAACAAATACTAGGATTTCTTTCTTTTATGACCTCAATCATATTTATATAGCAAAAAAAAATATAGCATGAAAATATATTTTTACAATTAACTTGAGTCAGACAACACTTTGAAATAAAAATCAAAGAGCACTGTTGTAAGAGATCCTCAGCCAAATTAGTTCGAAATAGTTTATTCTGTAATTACAGGTTTACATCCAAGTCTAAACTGTAACGTAACAGAATTATTATTATTATTACGTCATTGACATTTTTTTTTTTTAAGCTTGGTAGTATTACAATTCGTATAAAAACGGAAGTAAGACAACGATATTTCCTAATCAAATTATTGTGGAAAATACAGTGGCAAACCGGAAAATTAGAAAACAGAAACATATAGTATAATATCCTAAAAATTGCGATAACGAGTCATACTGTACAAAATATATCGCGTCATTGAAAATAAAAATATCTATTTATTTGTATTAAACAATGAAACATCGTCACAATCCAGAAATAATTCTATGTGCATCCGTCTTTTCTACTATATAAAATTTGTATTTGCTAGAGGTTGATTTTGATGGCATGTGCGACTGTGCGTGTTCAGTTTAATTACACACTTCTCGATCTTAAAATATTTACAGCGAGACAACAATGAAGAAGAATAAATGTCGAATAAATTAATTTTACAATTGCGCTGATGAAAACAACATAAGTCACATGCAAAAGAATAAATAGCAGACACAATGCAAATGCAAATTATAATATTAAGCCGTCCTTAAATCTTCATAAAACTTATTAAAACGTAAGCCGTCATATATAATAAGATGTTGTCTGTTTAAAGTCTTCATGCATGTGTGCGTGTTCGTCCACATGGCCTATTTTGCATAATAATTAGTTTTGCTTGGTATAATATATGCGCTATCGTAAACACATACAAAGAAATAGAGTGCGAGCGATGCGTTTAAACGCTGTGACATTTGTCATTTCGAGAGTGTTTACATTTGCACTAAATTAGCATATTAGCGTGTAGTGACACTGCCTGTGTCTGTGTGTATAAGTCTATTGACGTCATATTGTACTGTGCTACAAACTACAATGATTATTATCGGATAGAAGTGACGTGCATTTTAACATCTGAAGAACGCATTTTATTTTTCGCAAAGGTAAACATATTGTGCAATTTATAAATAGATAATTTAGTATATTAAGCGTTGTTTTATAATCTAAAAAAATATATAAATACATATGTGAATTATACAGTTTATTTTTATAAGAAAATGAGTTATACGTGAATGTTCAGTTTGTTTATATTTTATTTTTATTTTTTTTAATATAAAAATATAAAACAAAAAAAATATATATTCGATAGTTCTAAGGTTTTTTTAAATTACAAAACATTTTTGGGCACATGTATATTATTTCATAAACATATTTATAATAAAAGGTTTTGTTTCTAGAAGATGCAAACAAAAATTGAGAATGAGAGCTATATTAGGGCATGTTGTATTCTCTATTCAATCCTGCACATCGAATATAGATACCAGACAGTTTTTACACTGTTACGCATACTCTCCTCAGGGAAAGGCCAAAAAACTCCCTATTTAAAAAAAAATACTATAAAATAGAAAAAAAGCCAATATACTTTCTTCGAAATACTGGTGGGGTGAAAAGTAAACTCCTTGGGAATGATTTGTTTTTATTTATTTAATATAGTCCCCTTTTAGGTCGATACACTTATTCCAGCGATTTTCCACATTTTTGATCACGTCCTAAAAGTAATTATCTGGACGGTCTGCAAAATACTCCTCGTGCCAGATGATTTTTTTATTGATGAGCCATCATTTGTGGTTTGGGAACAGATAATACCAAGGGAGCCAAATCGGGCGAATAAGGTGGATGGAGAATCAACTGGAGGCCTAAATCGTTGATTTTAGCCATGTTTGCGATGCTCTTGTGTGTCGGCGCATTGTCTTGCAAAAACACGCGTGGCACAGAGCGGCAGGATATTTTTTCATATGCAGAATCTCGCCCAAAATATGGTGTGTGCGCTCAGTTCTTATCTGTGTGCTATCTCGCGCACCTATTCTTTCCGGTCGACCAACACCATGATGGCAAACACGTTAACAAAAATTAAATTAAATTAAATTAATTAAATTAAACAAATGGCTGTTTCGTACTGAAACTTGTCTGCCTAAATATGAATCGACTATATAAGGCACCATCATATTTTTTGCAATTGCAGCGTATTGTGAGGACAAAGAGGTTACTTTTCACCCCACCTAGTATAACAACAGTATCAGTATTTCTATAAATTCAAAATAGCTAAAGTTTATCTATGACATACATATAATAACATTTATAGAAACGTACAAATCGTTTCGATGTTAACATATATTGTAAATACATAAACTGTCAATGTTCCTAAATAGAAAACCGTTATTTATTTGGATACAAAAATATATAATTTTAAATGGAAATTGCGACGCACTTACTTTGGCAGGGAACATGCTGTGTACATATCATTCTAATTAAACCAATAAAACGTGTGCGGTAACATAATATGGCGCTCGTTTTCTGCGTGAGTTTTCATAGGCGGATATACTCAGCGCACAGTGTACATTACTAAACAAGATAGGTAATTTTTAGCTGGTGAATTTTGTGTATAACATCCATTTTTTTTGGATCCATTCCTCTCAGATAGTAAATTTATTTTGAAATTTAATTTGAAATGAATTTGAAAGTAAAAAAAAAAATTATTAAATATATTTTTTAAACTCTAAAAATTTGTATCTGGTACAAATATGTTTTTATAAAATGATTTTTTTTTAATTAGAAATTTTGTTTGTTAAAACATTTGATGTCGGAATTAGAATTTTACATTACAAGCACACTGTGCCAACGGAGTCACCACCTTCTGTGTATGTGTTTGTTCGAATAAACAAGTATCGGCAGTTTTGTGCAGAAACAACCAACATAGACACAATTACGAAAAGATATATATGGGTAATTATATTCGCATATAAATAATATGTAATTAGACACAGCTGCAGAGTGCTCACTACACACGCTGTGCAGCTAGCTTAGTTTGTCAAATCATATTTAATTGACGTCTGAAATTGAAACGTTTATTGTATACATATGAACATTTAATATGTATGCATTTGTAATACAGATCATTTGTTAAATTATGGTTTATTATATGAGCGACAGGAGACGGATAAATACAAACGCTTTACCACACAGAAGGTTTTAAATGTTGATTATTATATTATATTAACACATGCAGCCATACAAATATGAAAACAAGGAACGTTTTCACTTCACAATTTGATTGGCATAATACCATTTTCTATCATTTCAAAAATATGACATAACATAATTAACTCAAAAATGTATGCATTTATTTTAAATTTGTGAGTTAATTAGCATAAAAAAAAATACAAAATTAATTAGGCTAGAAAAAAAAGTATTTATCATAAACATTTAATTTGATTTTTTATGGGTACACATATTACGTTCACTGAAAAAAATGCACATCAAAAATAAAATTAAATCACACCAAAAAAAAATAATGCTCACCAAAAAAAGGAAAAAATTATATAACAGAAAATGCAAAAATGTATTGTGCACAATTCAAAAAATACACAGTTAATCTTAAAAAACGAACAGCAAGCTCGATATGAAAATAGAAATCAGTAGTTTTACACGACCCACTATCCGCCATTCCCAAGAGTTGTTTTCCATAACCTTGATTCAAAAGATGTTGGCCATAGGGTACTATTTTAATCGAGCTTGGAGTTCAATTTTTTTACAGTTCACGTTTAAATTGAGATTTAAAATCCTTTGGATTATTTTCTGTGAGGATTTCTCAAGTCGCTAGTCTAGGGCAATAAAATAAATACGATGAAGGTGAAATAATAGATAAGCAGAAGGAAAAGGGAGAGCATTCTCAGCTGGCTCGGGATAAATTGGAGAAACATTTTGATAAAAGAGCATCACGTTTGGATAATAAGCGTTTGAAGCCAGCAAAGATAGAGGCCAACATGCAAATAGTGGTTAGCAATCCAAACAGTGGTAACCATCACCCATCATCTCCATTGAGAAGAACATCAGTACCAAAGTCTATCTCTACGAATTCTCCCTCTGACTAGAAACAACATCTGACAACCAAAGGAGAGTCGCCGATGGTACTTCTTCTCCCCTAGATAGAACTTTGAAAAATAGACAATCTATAAAAAAACCCATTCTCTCTCGTAGCTTTGCTGAAGTTGTTGCTGGCGAGTGCCTAGTTGCCATCGGAAATATGGAAGATCCGAATCGGAAGTCGCAAAGTACAAAGTAGACAGTATGGTTTTCGCATGGCTTTTTGCTGCCTGTCAATCCACACTGGCCCCCCTATTAGACGGATTTAATCTCCTCTATTACCAAGCGACAAAGTTATCGCCCATTCTAATCAAAAGGAAAGCTAGACCTCAAGCGACAAAGGTATCGCCCATTCTAATTAAAAAGAAAGCTAGACCTCAAATGGACGATTGGCCAGAGTTATACCGCATAAAATATTCATCACCGCAATAGCAACTTTAAACTGTCACCACGCCTAATTTATATTTTCTACATACCGTACGGACAGACAGTGTGGGTGGCTGTTTGCGCCACCCTTTTACCTTTATTATATCCCTCCAATACACATAAATATAAAAATGACCTTTTTGCTCCATTAAAGATCTTGTTTTATGTGATAGGTATTTAGTTTTTACTATCGATTGAAAAACTAGAATTTCATCTACCCCCTCTGTATCACCCATCAAAACGTTTCTTTAAAATTTATTTTTTTTAAAAATTAAATACAATGCCAAAATTGGCACATATGACGCGCAACGTTCGAAAACATGAAACAAGTTTATGGGAGTGATTGTGCGACCTGGTGAATGACATTGACAACTCATACCAATCACTTTTGAATCACTTTCAACGTTGTATCGACTACAAAAGTTTTAGGAGAGTTTGATTTCCGAAATAAAATGTTGATATTTAGGGTCAGAGTGGGTAGGAGTAAAGTGGAGTGAGGTTAGTTGGTATTAAATCTCGTAAATCCTTTCGCCTTCATCACTCCACATCAACCAGGAAAAAATCAAGCCAAACCTACGTAGTGAGCACTTCGAATGTAGTGCAGGTTCGAGGACAGAAAATCCCAGAGGCAACAACCATAGCCATAGAATTATTGGATCTATATATTTCAGAGGCTGTACCATAACCAACATCATAGAAAAGTGACCAGGAGTAGTAGTCCCATTCAAAACTGCGCAGTGAGCAATTAAGATGCATTGTAGTTTAATCCCAGCTCTGTTTGGGATCCTAACAAGATAGTAGGATCAGAATGGGCTCGCATAGAAACCTGCTTGCACTCCGTGCATGTAACTCTAGTACGATACTGCACCACAAATCTAAGTCAAATAACATAACGCGTTATTACTGATATCTCAAAAAAGTGGTCAAAAACACTCGAATAAAATAATAGTTTTAAATAAAAGGCATGGAATTTTCCTGCCCATTTTGTACAATTTAATATATAACAAATCAGTATACATGTATATATTTTTATGACGTATAAAAAATACAACTGTTAATTAAGTATAAATATCTAAGCTCGGTAGTATCAATCGTGTGCATCATAAAATAATTGACAGTGAATCACCGCACTATTCAATGAAAAAAACGTATTTAGTTAACCACCACTTGCTGCAATTTTACTTCTGTTGACGTCATTGCCGATTCTTACGAAAAGCATCGAGATTTTCCATCAAAGATGACAGCAACATCTTGTAAATGTTACGTTGACGCGCGAGCACGTATACTTATACAATACACGTTCATGTAACGCAAGCGACATTGCTAAATAATGTAAATGATATGTTTACGAGTCGCTATTAAATTAATTTATATAAATTATGTTCAAAACGAACACTGCGGTCAATTAGGTTTGCTTAAATGTACTGTTATTAATTACCTGAGCTTGTGCTCTTGGCATTTACGATGTGCTTATTAAGTAAGAAGTATTTAAAAGAAAACGTAGTGCTTTTGCGATAATTAACATTATGATTACCTTAAGCGTTCGTCGAGGCTCTGGTACGTCTGAATCCCATTCCGAACTCAAATCATCGCTGGATGCATCACCATAGTCCCGAGGCAATGGTACCTCCAGCAGTGACATTTGATACTGAGCGTAGCCCGAAGTGATACCGTCGTCTGGGTACGTGCACGGAGACGGTGATCGACGTGTAAGCAGCTGCTTTCGTAGTCCACCGGTGGACGAGGGTATCTTTGATGGTTCGAGATAGCGGCGAGTTAATGGTGTCGATGGATCATCAGATTTTGTCGGGGAGCCAAGACTGGTCCTACGATGAGGTGGATGCGGAGCATGGGTATCAGCAAAAGCCCGGCTGCACTTATAAAACAAATTAGAGGTAGATCTTTTGCGAGTGGTACCGTCGCTGAGCTTTCGATGTGGACGTCGGCTCTTTTCCTGATCACTAAGCGATGATGTCGGTGATGTTCGTGTCACAGACACCGGTGTATCTTCGTCATTGCTGGAACAGTATTCTAGGGGATTTGGTGAATGGCGTGGTGTCGTTCCGCCAGACATACTGCCCTCCGGTGAGTCACTCGAGTACAAAAGCTTTACAATAACTTTGTCACCGTTTTCACTGTACGCAATCTCCTGGCCGCTCATCTTGTCAAAGTCCTCGTAGATTCGAACAGTTGGTGGCAAAGCGCAAATAGGCATGTCTTTTTTAAAAGAAAATCTCTTATACTCGGCTTTGCATGTCTTGAACTGGTTGTAGTATGTGTGAGCTCGCGCAACTATAATTTATGTAATATTTATTGTAATTTTATGACTATAAAGCTCTTGCGGTGCTGTGGCTCGTGCGAAAACGCTTAGTTATTATATCGGGCTCGTGCAACAAGCAAAACAATTAGTTAATAGCTTTAATCATTATGTGTATAGATATAGAGTTATACTTGTATATGAATAAATTGAGCCTATGGTCGCGCTAGCGATCTCTCAACACAATGTCTAAATCGCAAAAAGTTTTGCAATTCAAATACGCGCACGTTTGCCGCAATCATTAGCCACATACGCTAGTGTACACCACCGTACACCGTTTTGGTTTGGATTGGTATGCGTTTGTCGATGAAATAATTGCCAGTGTGTCTGGAATATTAAGTTGTGTGCGCACCGGCGAAAATGGGTATAATGCGCATGCCAAAAAAGGCGTTTGCGTGCGTGCACGTTTATTGCACCGCTGCCGAACCTCCAAAGAGCACGAGCGAATTGGAAGCAAAATGCATACGAGACGCAATAGCGCGGCACGACCGACGGTATACGTAATTGTGGTATAAGCTCTAATTCGATCGTACAGGTGCATTCTATCTGAATGTACTTAAACACAACATTCTGTGTGAATATGTGTGTATGTATGTTTGTGTGTGAAGTATCTAATTTGAAATTGCTTTGATCGACGTGGATCACACATGAACGCATGTTGGCAAGACATTTATTTGTATAAACGCAGACACCATTGAATACGTCTTGTCTTGCATTTTGCAAATATAAAAAATAAATATACTTAGTGATTGAACATACACTTTAGTATAAATATTTATTTTTTGATTACTATACTACTATTTAAACTTTGACATTTGTTAACCATTGAAGGTATTGTTTATAACGAAAGTTTTTTTTAATATTATAAAATTAGGTTTACTTTAATGAAGTCTTCAATGAAATGTACCTATGGAGAATTATCTCGCGACAGTTTATCTCGTAAACAATTCAACTCTCAATATGCCGTTGATGAAATCGAAATTAAAATAAATAAAATCTAAAGTCTAAAATATCGACAATTTGAAATATCTAAAAATCGAGGGCAAAGACATTATTTTTTGATCATATTTTTGTTCGGAATCGTTATGAATCCTCAAATTTATTTATTGTTTTTTCTATTCTTTATTAAATATAATAAAAAAATAATATATATTTTTAAAAGAATCGGTATATGAATAAAACTAGTAGTCTGTATAGTAATTGATTAAAATGAAAAAGAATTATAATACAATGGCTCTGAATTTAAAAGTTAAACAAAAATCTATACATTTCTATGTAATTATAAGGGCATCTTTATTCAAGAATGGACTCCAAAAAGTTTAAAAGTAAGATCTTGGAAAGAGAGATCTAAAAAAAAGAAGATCGGTTTCTAAACGATTCAATTTGCATTTTCCTACAAAAATTAAAATTGAATTCCAATTTTTACAGAATTGAATGTCAATAAACAAAACATGAAAGAGACAAGACAAGACAAAAAAATGCAACAATGAAAAATTGATATTTTTTATTTTAAAAAAAAAAAAAAAAAAATGATGTTTTATTAGTTAAAATGGAAAGTCAAAAAATGGGTGCAAATATTTGTAATATTTATCTGGTCCTTTGATTTTTGAATTTTAAGTTTTAAAAAATTTCAAAAGTAGAATCGCGTTTTATGTATTTATAATCATTCAATTGTTTTTATTGTATTTTTTAAATAGATCTTTGGAATATTTGTAAAAACCAACACATTGCACACTTGTATAATTGTTTTTTTTTCATGTTTTTCTTATTTATTTTGGTACTCAAATAATTTTATCGTCACGCGTTTTTTGACACACAAAATATTTTATTGGCATTTACATAATATTATATTTTATTATAATTTTATATTATAGAAATATGACAATATAATAATTCTTCTATCATATAATAATTCAATCAGTATCCCATATAAGTGATATTATAAATTTTATTCATGTATAATAATTCTATTTTGATACATTTATGTAAGAATATTTGACAGACAGTGAGTTGAGGTGACGATAAATCTCATATGCGTTGACGATGCGGATGGCAATAATTTTACATGTCTGAAAGAAAACATTTTTTGTTTGTTTTCATGAAATAAATGTGATTTTTCATTATTTTTACTGTATACACTAGAGTTTTTGTGTTTCAAGGGATGAGATGTGATCTCGAAGTAGCTTTTTAAATAAAAATTTGATACATGAGTTGAAAGCTCTGATCTAAAGCATTTTTATAGGCAATAAAATACCCATCATAACAAAAGTTAGGCATAAAGATAACAAAAGTATTATTGGAAGTAACGTTTTTAAAAGGGCCATAAGCTTCTGAGTACAGAATAGACTTTATCTGAGGTATGTTTGCAATTATCTATCCAATTGAATCTTGACTTCATGACAATACCCGAATTGAGTACTTATTTCTTAACCATTTAACAGCAGTGGACTGATATCATAATTATTCCTGTTCCATTTTAATAACATAGCCTGAGGTGGGATATTTAATCAAGACAGACAGATAAGATTTCATTGCATTAAACTCATTAGTATAAAAAAAAGGTTTTATGTCGAGATTTAATAAATCATCAAGTTAGATATTGCGATTAATAGACGAAAAAACCGTTTATAATATGTTTCGTACTGTCCGTATTAATGATGTAAGATACGAAAATTAAGTCATGTTGCGATATCACAGGAATGTTGTATCTTGACTACAATTACAGACAAGGTCAGATCTATTAGCTCTTAAAAGATCAACAAGAGTTGATGAGGTAGGGTTAAAATGAGTTGCTTTATTATTTAAGAATTCAATATTGAAAGTATCCAATAAGTGACGGAAGTCTGTATTATTGTTATTGGTGACCAAAAGATTATGTTTAAAATCGCCACCGAGGATGACGTTCCAACACCACAAGCTTTTTTAAAATTTTTATATCATTACGAAACAGTCTAAATCCATCAATTGCATCAATTGCTGTATATAATTAATTATTATAATTAAGTTTTTCTTCCTAATTTTGTTTTCTTAATAAGAGTTGCTTCAGTTCTTGAGTCTAAAATCTATTTTCGAATATTGCACGATGAATTTTTCTTCACACATACTTTATGGTCTGAAAAAAACGAATTTCGTTTATAAAACATCATCTAAAATATAAAAAAATATACATACATATATACTGCATGTAAAGATATTTGCAAAACTTGTATATTATGTGACTAAATTGTAATTTTCAACAAAATTGAAACAATTTAGCAAAATATTAACTCAACTTTATTGATGAAATGCTAAATAGTGGTGAAGATCACTAAGTTCCAACAAATCTTAAATATAATTTAGTCATATGTACAACTAATTAATTAATTCTTGCTTCTTACATTTACAATGATTAAATGGTTCCTCGTTTTCGAGATAAGCGCCAATTACCACATAGTCATATTTGTGCATATTTTTAACTAAAAAACTTTATGTCTATTTAGCCTAGTCATAATTGCAAAATATGTACCGAAAATGTGAATTATGTGGCCAAAAATATAAGTGTGGAAGAAGTATTATGATATGTATGATATACATAATATATACTTATACATAAATATAAATATACTTGTGGCAATTCATTGTTTTTATGAAAACTCGGATATAATTGTTATAGTATTTCATACATTTTGGGCTAGTTGAATTACCATCACAGGTAAAACTCTTTTTGAGTTTAACTTATACTTAAGTAATGGTAATAATACTGTGTGGACTTAAAGAAAATACTTAGATACTCTATTTACCTTTTTTAAAATGTAATACAAACATTTCTCTATAATTTCATCATTTCTTTTAATGCCAATGCTGATGTGCAACCAAATATTTCATATATATTATTTTAAATTTAGAAGGTAAATCCCAAAATTCCCGTCATGTTGTAAATTCAAATTAATCCCGCTTAACGTTCGTGAAATGTCTGACCTGCCCACGCTCACTATTTTACTAAGTCGTACCTTCATTCGCGTGGCTTGTTTGCTCATTTCCAAGCGAACGTGAGGCGCAGACACCAAAAGGTGTGACATACTTAAGTACATTCCGCCGTTTTTTGCATGGGTTTCCTATATATTCATTCTACCCGGTGCGGTGTGTACTTAAGCCTAAACGATTGTTGTGAACGAGGCGCTGAAAGAGAGCTTGTTACACCAACGCCCACGCATCGTAATCTTTTGCAATCAATGCGCGATTGCAACCATGTCACACACACACACACTCTCACAAACTAACACGCTGCCCTACGAGTTTACATTCATGAATTCGCCATCAATGCAACGACAGTATAAATATATATATATATACAAAAATAAACGCTGGCTAAATAACATATTATTATCCTCTTGTGATTTTCTGTGTGCTCGCCCGCAAGAAAGCCCAAACGATGCGACCGTATATAAACTATATGGCTCGCATGTAATTTACATTAAATTGTCTATGTTAAATATTTTCGTTGTTGGTTCATGTTAATTTTATTTATTTTACAGGCACCGACCTAATAAATGCATTATTCGATGCATTTTATAATGTATGTGTTTGTATTGTGCATCAGGGCGACTATACATATATAATATATACTAAATATATTAAAAGAGACACGATCGCGGATAACTTTATAATCTCAGGCCAATTTTGTATACATTTTGTAAGAGAGATGGTTTATATATGTAGGTGAGGCCAGGAGGTGCACGCCAGGTCAATTAGCTCGTGTGTGTGTGTGCAAATAATGAATAGAGGACGCAATTCCAGTGGTGTATATACAGATAGAGAGAGCAAAATTCACTGGCTCTGATAATATTCATGATATTATATTATATATTAAGCGCATCGCATTTAAACTGACTCGCGTCCAAATGATTTCCCACTTAGCCCCGCAGACAGATACGATCTACACGCTCTTTTGTGTATCGTATAAAAGTTGATGTTTTTGTTGTTGTAGTTGTTATTTGAATGTATTTATTTTTTTGAAAAATCCACCTTTGACATTGTGCTTGCTCTCGCATCGAGGATTAGCAAGCTCACCGCGAACGGTTTCCAATCGAAATACCACGAACGTTTGGACGGACACACGGTCAACATTAAAAACATGTAATATTATATAGTACTATATTTTATACATAACATGATAAAACATACACGCATACAATGAGCAGATAGATTGACATACACCGTGTGATATCGCGCTCGAAGGCCTGAAAGCGGATTAAAATTTCGCTTGTCATACTCGGGATTGGAAGTTTAAACTCGAGAGCGATGCGGTTGCACTGCATTTTATGTTTACATGTATAATGTGTATAGTATACATGATATGCTCAGTACGTATATATACAACCTGACTGCGATACACATCTCGATGAACGTCTCTGACTTGCGATCTGTAACACACAAACACATAGACACTTTATATATATATATTTATAAAGTTAATTTATTATTAATACAAATAATGGAATTCGAAGATATGCCTCCGATAAAAACGGAGTACAATAACAAATATGAAAACCATATCCTGGAATAAAATCTCAAAGTGTGTATACCTATGTGTTTGTGTGAGTGACCGCATTTGTAAGTATACCACTTTATAACATGACATATGATGCATGTTGTACATCTTCTTTGTGATAAAGTGAACATCACTTAAAATTCCTGGGAACATTATAGTAGAATGAATGCTTGGTCACAGACGAAATGACTGTATGAGATTAATATAAATTTATTGTGCGCTGTTGGATTTCAAGTAATTTTTCTTATCTAGTAATCGCAAAATGATATCGTATATCGTATATTTTTCATAAAAAAGCTTTGCGTTTTTGCAAATCATTATGTTTGAATAAGTAACGTATTTTTCATTTATTTTATGGGCGGCTTTTGGATCGGCCTGTTTCACATAAATAACAAAACCCAAACTGCACAATGCCTGTAAAAACCCAGAACCCATAAGCAGATGCTTTTAGGATGGTCTACATTAATCTGATTTTCAAATTTATCTAATGAATTTATTAAAATAGTAACGAGTTTAAGCGGTTTTCAAATAGGACAAAAAGTGATTTATATGTATAGATATAAGGCCCTTAATTTAGTGGGTGCTACTTAGTTCCTGGAGTTCTCAAAATAAAAATGCTAACTAACTTCAAAATTGAGATCTTAGTTAAATTTATATATATTAGTAAAAAAACAAACACTCATTTATTTATTGTGTTGGTCAAATGTTTTTATCGTCACCCATTTTTGGTACACGTTATTTGGCACCAAACATTTTTTTTTTGGCATTCATATAATAACTGACAAATTGCATATATTTAGATAATAATTTTTAATTTTATGGGATTTTTCTGAACATAAATTGTGGGTTTTGTGGTTTATAAAGATTTAAAATTATTTTTTTTTTTTAATTTGGTTTTGTACAATTTACTTGTAAATCCTAATAAAATGCTCTTCTGATAGGTTTTTTTAAAAATAAACCATAAATTACGGATTATCTAAGAAGAACTTGTAACTTGGCTTTTTGCTATACAGAAATAGCTTTTTTAAAAAAAGGAATTTAAGGGCTATATATACATATATAACATTTTTGTAATATTTTTTCTCTGTTCCGTTAAGACATATATTTACGCAATACAGTGAATTGACTTAAAGTTAGAATGTTGCGGAGACGCTGTAGAAAAGAAGCGCCTTGCAATGTCCCTCGTAAAAATCCAAAAAGATTTCATTTCTGAATACGTTTAGCAAGGTCCAAACAATGTCCAATTTTTATTTATATTTTTTTTAGACGAAAATCGTGCTTTTTAGCACTAAAAGTCAGCCATTAAGTAGCTGTAAAATTGAAAAAAGGTGAAAATAAGAACATGTGGGCCACGGAACATATGTGTAAAAGTGTGTTCAAAAGTAGAAATCGAACGGTTACATATTCGCTAAATTCTGATGGACACCGACTTTGAAAACAACATTTCGAGAAAAACGCGTTTAAAGTTTTATATACATTTATACGTGTATAAGATGAGAATTTTCCAATTTTTTTTATACTTACATAGAGTTTTCGATTCCAGGCCATATTCAAGTGTTCCCGCACGTTTATGCAGAAAGAAGTTTCGGCAGAAAACTCGTTATGGCGACGATCGGGCGCTGCCGAAGAGTCGACAGAAACTTTAAAAAAACATATATCCTTCAATTCTTCATCAAATTACTTGAAATTATTATTATTAGGGCCGGTTTTCTTTCGAATTTGGTTACTTAGTTACATTGACATAAACCGTAGTCCAGTTACGTCTTTCATAGCTCAGCACACAAGATTATCGGCTTTCAAAACGTCAAAAGTTGACAATTGTAAAATACAAAACCTTCTTATATTTTTTCCTATGTAACTATAGTTTATTACATTGGTTTATAAAATCTTACAAATCTTTCATGAAATGAAGTTTACATGCGACATTTTCTCGTAAAAAAAATGTTTACCCGCCGCTTAGCATATTTGCTTAGGTATTTTCATTACTCATACCAAATGTCGGTATCAAACAGTTACTGATTCAACAATCCAAACGTTAATTTTCGGATATAGCCGTCCCCGTCTCATAGTGTCCTTTAATCCCTTTTGTGGGACATAGGGCCAGTGTGCGATAAGCGATAATTATTTAATGCATTTGAGTTGTTTTTGTGCATATAACTTCATTAAATTATTGCTGAATACAAAGGCATCATCGGAATAAGGAATTGGTTCATCTCGTCAGGGCAATGGATCAAGTGTTGGCAAATGTATCTTATCTTCAGTAAGTGCTATGAAATACGATGTACCACCGTCGGAGATTCGTCCGAGCGCTCCAGCATCGATGTAAACTGAAATTTAACATTATGTAATTTTTGAGCTGATTGAAGAATTAGGAAGAAAATACCTACAAAAAGTCAGGCTGCGGAACTTTGTATATAGCAATGCAAACTTCAGGAATTATTGTTGAGATAGTAGAAGGCGGAATACGAAAAAGGTATTGTACGAGGGTTGTTTGATAATTATCCGGATTAGAAGCTAGATGGCGTTTCTGAAAATATTTTTTAGGACACCCGTCAAAATTTGAAACTTATTTTGATTTTGACAGTCATTTGACATTAATTACAGTCATTAATTACTACATTTAATGCAAAACAAATACACAAAAATAAAATAACTACCACTTTGCTGCATCTGTATGTAGTTTACTTGGTGTCAATGACGATTGACGTTTAGTTATGACAATCGGAATCAGAAAAAGAACTCAGAAATTGTTCGTTCCGATTAGGTTAGCAGATCGCTTTTTCGAATGGACGGTCAGTCAGGAGCTGGAATCTTTTCAAGTAGACAAAATATAAAGCTCCACACACCACTTGGAAACTTTGCAACAGTATTTCAAGCAGAGATACATGCGATTCTTTTAAGTGAACAAATCCTTCTTGAAAAACAAATAACAAACAAAACATTACGTTTCTTTTCTGACAGTCATGCAGCACTGAAAGCTATTGACATACAAGATCGGGTCTGGTAAAAGTACACACTTGATCTTCTAACCCTACAAAATTCAGTAGAGCTATTCTGGATCCCAGGCTTTTTGGGGCACGAAATTACCGATGAACTGGACGCAAATGGACCGAACTCCTTTAATCGGGAATCTCCCGTTCTTACAGAAGAACTAGAAAAAGAGATTGCTAAATATACTAATAGGTCATTGTTTTGGGCAACGAATCCCCTGGAACACTTTCTCTGTCAGTGCCCAATGTTCCAGAGCAACACAACTGTGCACCACACCAGTAACTACAATCGATGTCATCAATGAATCAAGTCTCAAGAGCAGCGCAGCCTTCGTTTAGAGCACAAACTGGTTCTCGGAAGAAGATCACGGACCTTAACACGAGGATCAATAAAAATGATGTTGCACAATGGGCCAATATTATGGCAAATGCGCATATTTTTAGATATCTCTATGCACCGAGATCTATCTTGCTATTTTGTATTCGGAATAGTGAATCATCAACGCCATCATACACTTATTGTTCTATACAGGGTGCGTGTGTATATGTTAATTGAAGGCATTAATGTTCCGTTATT
>JANSTU010007988.1:0-16482 GCA_027564075.1 Bolitophila hybrida
AGATTTGGCCATACTATTCATTGGCTCTGTTTGTCCATAAGAAGTTCTGTGCCTTTTAACTCTAAGAAAGTCATGCTGTGACAGCAAATTAGGGGCGGCACGACAGCAAGTCGAAAATGAAGAACACTCCGGAAAGTTATTACCATATATATAATTATAATATTATTACCACAATATACAATATAAGTATATATTTACTTATGTCTTTCTAGGCTCAAATCACTTCATGCTCAACTGCTTTGGAAAAAAAACTTCTTATTGTCATCCGCCATCTCAATGCCGCAATACGTAAATTTTAATAAATTTTACAATTAATTATATTATCATATGCATTAAGGATTCTATGGCCACCTGTACCAAAGGCAACACCACAACATCCCTATGGCACGATCTATCAGCTCAAAAACACATAAGTTATTCCATGTCAATTTAATCGACATTATTCCATAAATCAGTTTTTATAATAAACTATGTTATTTAAATGATTTAAGGTTTATATGACCAGTAGCTCAAAACCAATATCCAAGACTACTCACCAAAATTCGTAAGATTCTATATAATTATCATGTGTAATAACTAATGAGCATCATAAATAATAATGGAAGCCTTCAAATCGTTGCTGGAAACCCATGCGAAGCGCCGTTCTCACTTCGCCACCATTGTTCGCTGAATTAAGAAACAGACGCAAAGCGAGTAGTCAAGCTTGGTTGTCTGCCTGCTTTGCACCAGCCAAGCAATCCGCCAGTAGCTTCAGCAAGACCTGTAAAACCGTCGGCTAAGAGCGCCAAAGCAAAGATGGCTCCATCATCATCTGATGACGATGACGAGCATCATCGCGATTTTTGCATAATTTGCAAGAAGGTGATGCCAATACGGTTGTACGCACAAATTTTCATCGAATGCAACAAGTGCAACCGGCCGTTGCATTTGAGGTGCGCTGACATGCATACCGGCTATTACACCTGCAAACATTGTGATTCTGCCGCGGACAATGATTTTTTTCATGTTTATTTTTATGCTGCTCTAAAGTTTTTTTTTTTCGTTTCACTTTGTTCCACTTAAGGCTTTGAAAATAAATAATTATACTAATAAATTAATAATATCCTTTTCTTTATAATTAGCGTTATAACTAGCGTTTTACTTAACATTTTCCCATTTTCAGGGTATTTTCCAGGAGTGCCCACAACCGATTAAAAAAATGTTTTGCTCAAAATTAATGACTACATAAAAAGATTAATATTTTTTTCTTTATGACTCAAATGAATTCTCTCGTCAGTAGTTTCCTATGGTCTCGCGCTTATACATATGTCTGTATAGATACACACTTAGTCAAAAGTTATGGCTGAAATAAAAAACTATGCCCATAACTGGTGTAATTAACAGACATTATAAAAGATTTACCTTATATCCTTTCCCTTTTCTATATACATTCTTTCCTCATGAATTGCGTCTTAATGTAGAACCCGTTAATATAATGTTTTATTTTCTGAAATCCACATTTGGGGAAGGGGGTGCTTCATGGGGAATATAATATTTAAAAATATTAAAATGAAAAAAATATTATTATGTATAAATGTACACTAAGATGTAACTATACTTACAATTTGTACATCATCCGATAACTTCATTTGGGCAAATTAATATGCAACTAAATTTTCAAAATAAAAAAAAGTTTTTCATTAAATCAATTTACATAAAATCATTTACCTATAATCATTTACATATAATCAATTTACATAAAATCAATTTACATAAAATAATAAATAAAAAATAATTTACATAAAAAAATACCCTATGAACAGCAACTTTTAATATTTTCTTACTAAAATAATATTGGAAATGGAAACCTATCTCAAACACTGGAAGGGAATGGCGGCTAGAGAGTCGTGGAATAATACCCTATGGCCAACACCTTTTATATCACGCTAGGAAAAAACAACCCTTTGGAATGGCGGATAGAGGGTCGTAGAATAGTGCCCTATGGCCAACTTCTTTTATAACACGCTTAGGTAAAACAACCCTTGGGAATGGCGGATAGAGGGTAGTGGAATAGTATCATATGGCCAATACATTTAGAATCACGTCTAGCGAAATTAAGGCATGTGTAAATGGTTTAGGTAAATTGTTTTATGTATATTTGGTTTAGGTAAATTGTGTTATGCAAATTGTTTTATGTAAATATTCCTGCTACCAATATACACATGTAATCTAATATAATTTAAATTTACCTAATTGAATTCTGCTGACGCCTTCGGTGAATAATATATGCAGCCAGCTTGCACAAATTTTCAAATCATTTTAAATGTTTGTTTATTTGACATATGAATTTATAACAAAACAAAATATTAATTTGACAGTGAAACATAAGATTTCTTATTTTAAAATAAATTGTCAACAGTCTTTCGACTGTTAAAAACATAGTACCAAAGTAATCGTGTGAAATTGGTCTCTGATTCTCTGGGAACATGTCAGCCTAGAATTCGAAATGTCAGTTATCTCTAGAGACTTTGGTAGCTTTTTTCTCCAAATTTGGAATAAAGATCGTACTATGCTTAGGACTACTCTTATACTGGGAATTGCAAACCTTTGACGAAGTTCATTGACAGTAGTTTCGTGATTGCAGTGGTGGTATCT
This sequence comes from Bolitophila hybrida, assembly GCA_027564075.1. NCBI lineage: Eukaryota > Metazoa > Arthropoda > Insecta > Diptera > Mycetophilidae > Bolitophila > Bolitophila hybrida. Next base: position 2,635 of record JANSTU010007988.1, read on the forward strand.
TTGGTGATAGTGATCAATAATGAGATGTGTTATGCGAGGATTTTTAGGTAATTTCAATAATTGGGTATCTAGAGCTTACGAGCGCTATATTTAAGATTCGAAATATACCTAAAAACGTATGCTTTTGGGTCCGTAAAAGTCTATTCCACTTGTATAATCTCTCTGGAAAATTATGTCCATGTAAGATGACTGATAGTGAACGTTCAGAATATGTGCCTGCGAAGAACAAGAACAAGAAGATTAAAACTCTGGTATTTTCTACCATATGGTCGCTTCGTCTGCGACATTCAGCTTTGATAGAATCCACTGCCACCCTTAAAATGGGGTTTTCTTCAAGATTTCTCCGATCTTGAAAGTCACAAACGATACTTTCGTTGATCGGAATATATCCAGCTTAACACAGTCCTTGAATATGACCACAAGAAGCTACCATCGATCGGAATTATGTTTTTTGACATACCTTTTGATAAAACAAATTTCGCAAATTACCCTCTGTAGTCAAAATACGATAAAAAAAGTCCCAAATACCATATAAAACCCATTCGAATTAAATTGATTGCTATTAAACACTCCCTTCTATTTTATATACTCGTTTGTACCCTCGGATCCAACAAGCGCACACATGCATACACACACACACACACACACACTCATACCATGTATTCGTATAGCTTAAGTCTGTCAGACGATATGCTTTCTTCATGAAAATGTCGCTATAGGTAAAATTGTTTCTTTCGCGCTTTGTCTCCGCAAATCCGTCCCTAAATATATATAAAACCATATACATATATAAACTAAAGCGTACCGCTCACTCCATAGATTCTTACCTTCAGCGAGACGCCCGAGCCGCGCGTCGCACCATGCCAGCGGCAGGATCAAAATGTAAATTCTAAGCTTATCAAGCTCATGGCCCGCGTGTACGCAAGATATGTTGCTCTTTCTGTACGCATGAGCTACCTTCGGAAAAAATAAATACGTTCATTTTTCGAATTGAGCGCATACGGCAACAGAAGTACCCGAGGTATGGAAAATATTTAAGCTCTAAACGCTTGCGCGCTCACATATATAAGCTTTTTCGGTATAAATTGGAGCATCTTGTAAAATTCAAGTAAGCTGCCATTATTATTCGACTCAAAATGGCACTCCAGTTAATTTTGTGTTTAATGCGAATTATTTAGGAAATTGTTATTATTGCTCTATATATATGTATATTAAATATGGGGTATCCACAATAAATGCAATTACCAGAATGTGGTAACCGGATTTTTGTCGAAGCACGAGGGATGGGCCAATACATGTCATTATAGTTTGTGTGAAACGAGGTTTAATTTAATTATTATAATGAAACCGAAATAATTGCTTTTTGAATATAGAATGTCATTATTATAATATAGTATATTATCTAAATTGCTATGTGAATATGATAATGGAAATCTATGAAAATAATAAATAAAAAAATAATACTATATTAAATATAAAACAACGAATTTAAAAAAAAATATCAAATTTGTTACATCAATTGCAATAAATTACTTTTACTACTATAAAATAAAATTGAAAAATTCAATTTATAACCAAAATGTACACAACAATGAATTCCGCCAGTCAATATCCCCTCCGTACACGGCTGATAATCCCATTTGAAAATCCCATCATGTCACTCACATTTTATTCAAAATCCATAATTGAATAACCCTACAAAAAACTCACTCAATTACACATGCGGCCAGAATTACCATAGCCCTATAGCATTATCGCAGCTTTCCGCACGAAGTGCAATTCAACCAGAACAGTGGCCAGCGCATCGGTAAAACAAATGCACGCCTAATTAAGTTCGCGCCATTACGATTAATTAAATGTACGCAACAAACAAAACACACAGATAAACCAGCGTTTTATCCGTAATGTGTTAACACAGTGGCATTTTGCGCGTGCGCACTTTTGCGATAATTGATTTGCGCGCAAAATGTTTAGTGTCACGTCGTGTGTTGTTAAAAACACCAATAACGTTAAGTTAAACGGAACGGACATACATTAAAATTTGTTATGTTGCGTAATGAAAACGCGCGCATATTATACGCAAATACATTATTTGGCGAATATTAACGCGCTCGCGTGTCCACTCGCGTATTTATGTCTGCGCCACTACTGTCCATGCTGGCTGTCGTACGGAAGCACCAACGAAAGCTCGTATATTGTAGCGTTAGCGTTTATCATCATGAAGCTAGTTGGGGCGTGAATCCGAACGCGATTAATTCCGGTGACGGTGAGGAGTTGGAGGACGGTAATGTGGGTCAATGAGTGCACTGCTGGGTAACAATGTAAATGCTTCAAATTTACTATCTGGAACTGGTAATACATGGAATACACTATGCGATTATATTATTATTTGTTAAAATATATTATAGAGAAAAAGAATTAAATAATTAATAATTTAATTTGTGTTTCAAACGAGATTTTTTTTATTTGATGTTCATTAAAAACGTACACCTTCAAATGGTCGTTCTGTTATGTATTTAAAAAAAAATTGGTTTATTTAAATTAATAATTTAATTTATTTTATAAAGACTAGAAATTCTGCACGACTTTTGTGTATAGTTGATATGTGTTTATGTAATTTCGTTGATATATGGATTATGAGAAAAACGAAGAATTCGCATTCGCGAAGAGAAATTTTACAATAAGACAAACATATATAAAACAGTGGTGTTGAGTTTTAAAACTCGAACTATGTTCAAATCGCACATTTTCATATTGCGCCTATCGCATTTGTGATTACAAAATGTCGTGCTATTTCCATACGCACTTATTCGTTTTGCGCATTTTCCGATTGCGTTATTTCGTATAGAGCTGAATCCTATCGCGGTGATTATGTGGACTGGAATATTAGGGCCAGTTTAAGTAACATAACCACATATACATTTCTATAGAAAACATTACATTGGTTAAAAATTTGATGTATGAATTTTCGTTTGTAGCTGATTAGCTTTTCATAGAAAGTCATCATTTGAAACAACGTGGTTCAATCAATATAGATCACAAATAGGCATTGGTCAATCGAAAGCGTGTACTAACTTTTTACTAAATATGGCGGCCGTTTCGTATAGCATTTACAATTATAGTGGCCTATACCCATGAAAATATACTAAACTCGACTTTAATAAATGTCGATTTTAATATTAATTACCAGCTTATAAACTAAAGTACCAATTACCAAATTAAAATCATGTTTATTTAAGGGGTTATATACAGTGGTACCGCGCTAAAAGATTGCAAATGTGCAGTCACTGTAGCTTCAATAGGAGTAGCACAATACAAAACAGCACATTTGCATGACCTCACCAGTCATGTGAACCCGTAATGGTCAATGAATCTGGTGTGCGGCATCGCACACTGACCCTATGTCCTACAAGGGAATACAGGATCCAATGATATCAGCGATGATAGTCTGTCGATTTAAAGTTATATTTCACTGATCTAATAATAACAAAACTCCTTTAGAGCTAATGTGATAGTTAAAGCTATCATTGGTATACATTTTTCCTAAGTGGCAACTTACGCATAAATCGTTTTTTTTTTAATTATTCAATATTTTATCTTTATAATATGCTGCTACAAGCTCAGGTGCACAATATTATAATTATAAAGGCTAAGTCGACGGAGTCAGAATGTTTGAGAAGTCGTGGTTGAAGTACTGAACTAACACTATCAACATTCTCCGTTATATAAACGCTCTCGAAAAAGCATTTAAAAAGATTACAGATCTCATTTATATTTGCTGTTTTTACTCCATTATGGCTCATCATGCTTGGGAAACCATCAGCCTTTTTTCGAGTTAGTATAAGTCCAAACGTATTGTGGCGTAACCTTAAGAATCATTGCATATTGTCTACATCAGATACACTGCGTGGAAAAATGCATGAATAATTCCAATTCACATACATACCCGTTCTCCTGAATTCCGACCTATTAGTCTACAACCTGTAATATCTAAAGTCTCATTGGATCCTGTAATCCCTTGTGGGACATAGGGCCAATGACCATTACGGGTTCTTACGAGATCTATCTTGCTGTCTTATATTCGGAATCGTGAATCATCGTACACTTATTGTTCTATGCGAGTGTATATGTTAATTGATGGCATTAATGTTCCGTTATTCGAAACCAATAAACCTACTTCAGAAATGAATTTTAATAGCAAGAGGAACTTACTGATTTAAAGTGCTACATTCGAAAAACACTTCTGCCGGCCAGGATTGAACCGGCGACTTCCCATATTCCATGCCAATGCGTTAACCCACTCGGCTATGGCTATGGTATATAATATCTAAAGTACTCGAGATGATAATTAAATTCCATTCCGTCCTCTGTTCGGAATTTGTATCTCAGTTTTCATTTTCATCATCAGCTGGCAACCTTATATCTAATTATCTTAAAGTCCTCTATCAATGCGTTTACATTGATTTCAGCTTCTCCGATTTTCTACCAATAACTTCCGGTGTTCCCCAAGGTTCCAGTTCAGTTCCATGTCATACCAGTCTACTAAGTCAGAAGTCTACCTGTTTTCAAAATGAATTTGGCCACGTCTTTGAATAGTGTCAAAAAAATCATTTCATTCTGAATGTTAAAAATACCCTAGAAATTCTTTTCTGTATACGTAAGTTTGATACCTTGGGCAATAATTCTCGGTCATTCCCTAAAAAGCTATCTAACTATGTCTGAAATCATGTATCTTCCTTAAAAGTCTTATTGACTCACGAAGTCCAAACTATTTGTACAACAGACTTGATTTTTTCGCATCAAATTGTACTTTAAATCTGTCTGTTTCTGGTCATTCTTATAATCAAATGCATGTGTCATTTTTTATTCGAGGCATGACATCAACGATTATGCGTATAACATACACAAGACAGTTTAAGACTGAATTCAATATTTACTTTCTCGCAATCTTGCAATTGATTAATGTGCTTATATCTGTTTTTATCAATATATTATTCTTATTTTTATTTTATTCATTGATAGTTTCATTTTTATTCTCTGTCTGTGTCCATAATATTTAGCTATAAAATATACATACGGAAATCTCTTAATAAACCTTCGTGTGTGTTCCTTTGAGCATTAAGAATTAATGTTAGAAAGGGTATTTATTTTATTTTTAAATAAATTGAAATTGAACGAACAAATACAACTGTTAAAATATGTCCTATAATAAGTGTCAATTAAGTGTTTCATTGAGGTGTATCCAAGGTGCATGTTGTGCATATTTATATAGCTTGCGTCTTACATGCACACTTTTGTGTGTTACAGTTTACAGGTAACGGTCGAATGGGACTCTTATACAGTACACCTATACTTATTATACCTAATTATTTTATCAGTTTCGTTCAATCGATAATTGACAACCGACCGCGGTGCTTATAAATGTACGCGCCTCGCTTTTATGCAGAGAAGGAAACAGCGCGCACAAAAAACGACTTCCGATCGTTGGGCTTAAACACGCAAAGAAACAATTTTCGCTTTCTCAAGACGTGTGCGGACTGTTATGTTGTATACACAACACACACACATACATACACGCATGTGAAAAATAGCCCACACATACATTCAACTCATAAGTATACATATGTACTACATACAAAAGAGAGTATGAGTGCGTGTATAGGGATGTTTTGACTTTTTGTTCGGGCAAGTTGGTTTTTTTTTCTTTGTTTTGTTGCAGGTGCTCCCTATTCAAATGATATGAAACGGTCGACTACACACTTTGATCATAACGATAAGTAAAGTCCAAACAGTGTATGAATGTGTGAGTGTATGTGTGCACAAGACTTAGGGGTCATTCTTGTACTAATTATGTATTCATTGTAATATTTATACAGGTCGATGACGACTGCCTGGTAGCACAACGAATTTTCAATTTATATATATATATATATATATAAATATCGAAAGACGCGGTATATATAAAACAATGAAGAAATTATTCTGACTTATTATTGGAAGAAACGCTATTAACCTGCCGTATATATATAAATATTGTTTAGTTTCCCACTACTAAAGACCATATGCATATTATTCTATATAGAATCGCCAGAACGCGATTCCCTCATTTCCACGACGCACGCAGCAAATATATATATACGCTGCAGAACAATAACATTTTTGCTGAACATCAATAATTATGCAAATCGTATTCAATATAAATTCACTTTGAGTTTTGATTTACTTTGCGCATGCAACCAAGCGTACAAGCGAGTGCGCCAGTGTAATACCTTTTATACCTTTTCATCGCATATATATATATATACAAAACACATTAAAACCGAGCCGCGACGGCTTGCATTTTCCGACAAGAACTTGAAAATTCATCATTTTATTGAAGCGTATATAAGTAAACGATAAAAACGTACTGCGCTAATCATAAATTTGCCGAGGTATTTTTAAGTTTTGTATATTTTATTATTTTTAATTTGTTGCATGTCTGCGTATTATGATATAGGTTTATACAGTGTGAGCTTAAGAATTGCCACAAGGTTCAATGCTTGGATGATGAGTGCAATGAGCATAAATCTATATGAACAGTTCTTGAGTCGAGAAAACAATAGACTGAAGCCATCTTATTAAATGCATTAGTTCGCATGATTAAAATTCTATGTGTATGCAATATATCTATATGTGCAGAGAGTGTACAATGTATGTATATAAATATATATATACAATATACATTAGTGTGTGTCAATTTGTATGGATTAACAAAAAATATCACCAAGCGGTTGTCAAAATCGTAATTAACGTATTACAGTGGACCAAAAACAGCAACGCAACAATAGACGAAACTTAGATCCACCACAGCAGCTGGAAAAACCTCTCCGGCGGCCAAAAATGCAACAGTCAGATGGCAAGGTTATGACGTTCGTATTTTGGAATTTGAAAAAGGACCATCTATAGCGATAGCTAAGTTACCCAACTGGGGCGTTCGAATAAGGAAATAGCGAAAAACGGCTCAATATTATGACGAAAATTGCTCACCATTAAAATGCGCCGTGTCAAGAGTCGATGGTTACCATAGCCAAATTTCACGATTACACTTCGAATTGCCTCCCACCCTAGTCGCCAGATTTGGTATCCAGCGATTTTATCTCTTCGCAGTCCTCGGCAAAATGCTCGCCCGAAAGAGATTTGGCTCCAATGAAGATTTTGCTCCGACACAGAGTCCTATTTTGAGGACAGAGAGGAATCGTTATACTGATTTGAAGCCATTCCTCCATACTGATCGGGCTTACTTGCTTCAAAGTTAGTCTTTTAATTTAAATTTATCAATTTATCAATATTCATAGAAACAATATAATGCAGCTACACATGGACACATAATTGTATATATGATATCTTGAAATAAATGTCCTGGGTTACTTTTGAAGAGCTGTCTCCAATAGATTTTTATGTTTTAAAGAAACATTCCTTGATTTCGGATTCGGTTTTTTAATCTTCATATTAAGGTTTGATCCATGCGGACGCTTTGAATACAGGTTTTCCATATCTCAAAATCTCCATCTGTCTCATCACCGCTTGTCTCTTAATTGCTTGTTTCCTTAATATTTTGGTGACAGCAAGTCTTAAAAATGCCTAAATACCGCTTAGTTCACACACTGCTGTTGTTTACATATGTTTCCATACTGATACTTGCGTTCGACCATTCTTTAAGAACGTTACTCCAAAAACTCTTATCTAAAATGGTTTCTCTGGTAATGAATTGAAAATACATCCTCCATCCGATGACAGAACTTCTTAAAACATACAATGTATTGTATTGTATTGCTGTCGGAAAATTAGCTTCAAACAAAGAGCTGCAATATTTAACCGTAACGCACAAAATGCTTCAAAAATCCTACGGTGAGAGTTGATTTAAATCGTGTAGAAAGAATCTAAGTGTCAACCAGGCCAAAAAATCGAAAAAGTTCGTGAATTCACTGGGAACTTTTATTTAATCGTATTGAGATGTTTAATGGCATAAATTCATCGTATTCTGACCGAATCACAAGTTGCTCGTGACTTTTTAATTAAAAAAAAAAAATATGTTGCATCATTAGCCATTTTCACCTGACTTGCACTTTCACCCTGCAACTGTTATATTTTCCCGAAACTACATTTGGCCATGAATGGAATCAAAGCCTCTACGACTGCCATCCAAAATTCTTAAAAAGAACTTCGCTGACTCATTTGATAACTTGCCAACCGATAACATGCGTATAGAAGCAAAGAGATGAATGATTGATTGATTGATAAAAATTAATTGATGTTTTATATTTTTTAAAAGTTTGGTTAATTTTGGTATGGAGGATGTATAATAAAAATTAAGTATCTTGCAGACAATAAAATGTAGATTGCTGAAATTTCAGAACTGACGAGACATCAGCCTTTGGATTAAAAACAAATGAACAATTCCATTGAAGATTTTAGTTGGAGATTATTTACAATTACTAATATTTTTCAATTTTGACTTAATTCATACAACTGAAATATAGCCAATGCATCAACGTCAATATTATTATAAACAGAAAAGGGCAACGGTTACTTTTTTTCTTTACAAGCATTTTCACAATGCATAATAGCAAAGGTATCCACTCAACCTTTGTTATTAATCTTTCGCCAATGATTAACTTAACTGCCATCGCATTAATAAGCATGAGCAATTTCAGTTTACCCATTTTTCGTATGGTTCTGTGCCCAGATTTATTTTGGATGGTAATTGATAATTGTTTTTCGTATCCAAAATAAAAAATAATTTGGCTTTCAATTAGATTCTTTACACGGAACGAAAAAACTAAGCAAAATTGTCATAAATCAAGAAAATAGCCTATCAATTTTGCAACAACCGCAAATTAGCTTGATTTAAGAAAATAACGTTAAATTTAGTAAATCAACAATGATTCGAATTTACTGAAAACAGTAAATAATGCTCATAAATTGCAACAGCATTTACTGATTTTAGTAAATTTGGGAGTACAACATGCAAATCATGCTCATAAATTAAACCAAAAAGTACTGAAAATAAGTAAATGTTGGTGGAATTTATGCAAATAATGCGATTCAATTACACCAAACTTTACTCAAAATCAGTAAATGTAGGTTTAATATATGCAAATATTTTGTATTTTTTAAATAATTAAACAATTAATAAATTTGTTTAAATTTTATTTTATGGCAAAAGGCTTAAATAAACTAAGCGTCTCGCCATAAAGAACGCCAAGTAGTCTCAGGACTGGTAGGTTAACAACATTATTTTGATGATGTGATATATTATAAAAAAAAAACTAATAATTAAATATTTGTAATATTATATAATTTTCTGTTTTTGTTATTATTATTATCAGATACAAACAATAATGTAAGTAATTCTTAATTCTCCAATATAAATAATAAACTAATATTGTGTTTGTATTAAAATTATATTTTTTATTAAATAATTTTATATAACTCATACTTAAATCTAAAAAAAATATCTAATATTCTAAACATGTTTTAATACTAGAATTACTATACATAAAGAAGCCTTGTTTTAACACCTTACCTTAACTTTTAGCACCTTATCCTTCCTGGCATTAACGCCTTTATGGTGGTTCCGAGACCTTCTTGCTGACTGCATTCCATTTATTTCTGAAATCTTTCTCTTTCACCATTGCTACGTAACTCTGACTTCTTAGCATACAAGTACAAATCGCTTGCCACACGAGAAACTTCTTCGGGAACTTTGACTTTTGTTTTGTTTTAAATTGTTTCTCGAATGTTCACGTTCTTCCTCGCGGTATTCCAGGTTCTTTGTGGATTTCCTGTCAGGTACTGACAGTACTTTGTGAGCAGCTGCTTTGATGTTGTAAAAGACAGCCTTGGATTCTTGTCAAATATAGCAACGATTTTCTTCTGGGCATAAGAAACCTTTTTTTCTTCCAGAACCGATTTTCCTGGCAACGTTCAAGTCTCTATCAAGTTCCTTTAGAACATTTAATACCGTTTTTTGTGAAACTTTTGACTCCATCGCGGTTTTTATTTAAAAAATCGAACAAATATTTCGGGTCTTTTCACTTCCGATATTATAAAACTCAAACTAAAGTTTCTCTTTGGATCCTGTAATCCCTTGTGGGCCATAGGGCCAGTGTGCGATGTCGCACACCGGATTCATTGACCAATACGGGTTCTCACGAGTGGTCAGGTCATGTTAATGTGCTGTTTGTGCTGTGCTACTCCTATTGGAGCTACTGTGCTCTAACACTCACAACACATCCCCGATGGTTAGGAGTCTTAATTTACCCTGACGCGACTCTAACAACTTTGCAGTGCAAATGCGCATATTTTTGAGATACCTATATGCACCGAAATCTATCTTGCTATTTTAAATTCGGAATCGTGCATCATCAACACCATCATACTCTTATTGTTCTATACAGGGTGCGTGTGTATATGTTAATTGATGGCAATAATGTTCCGCTATTCGAAATCAATAACCTATTTCAGAAATAGTCTATTTATAGCAAGAGGAACCTACTGATTTAAAGTGCTACATTCGAAAAACAGTTCGGACTGCCTGCCGGGATTGACCCGGCGACCTCCCATATGCCAGGCCAACCCACTCGGCTATGGCAATGGTTTAAGTTTACATAGCGGAAAAAATCTATCAGTAATTTATCAGAAATTCTTTAACGCAAAGCCTACTGTATGGTTTTTGTTTGTCTGTTCGTCTGTTTATAACATTTCGAAGCTAGAATTTTTATTCGATATCAGTCCTTATAGACTGAGACATCTTTTGATCGTAGATTTAAGGGTTACAAAAAATCACATATCTCTACAATGGGAACACACATGCCTGTTTTATTTGAAAATTTCACACAAATTGTTCGAAAGAAAACAACAACTACATACATATATATATTGATTCTTTATATTTTCTGTCAATAGTGAAAGCTGTGCTCGCGTGATCTTATGCAAATGATATGTAACTTTATACGCGATCGAAAGAAAGGCCATGTGCGCAGCCAATATAATATTATATATAGGGTCTGAACCACAACATAAAAAGACGCACGCACACACATAATACACGCTAAGGGTTTATACTTTTGATATATAATATAAAATACAATGGGCATGTGCGAGTTTGCCCCGAAGAACATAGGAACATAATATAGAGAAAAAAATGCACTTGCATGCAGATGCACCGGGTGACGCACACTTTTTATTATGATTGTTGCTATTTTATGATAACATAAAAAATTATACAGTATTTTATTAAGATATGGTGAGTTCAAAGTTCCACATGTCTTTAACACCGGCGAATGACACAAATGTATAGATTCATGACAAAGCATTCTACTGCATTGGTCTCTAGAAAAAATCATAGTTGATGAAATTAATACCAATAAAAGATAATATATTATTGCGTGTTCTTCGACAGTTCCTGCGGAATATTTCTTATACTTTATACGGTTTTTTCTTTATATTTAAGTGATGGTTTGACTTTGAAAGACAATAAATACGGGTAATGCCACTAAATTATGTCATAGTCACGATGCTATATTTATTTTTATATATTCCATCAGTGGCCATTTGTCCGATGCGCCTGACCGCTCGTCGTGTGAAGAAGACCTTGCCAAAGAAGCATTGTTTGCGCTGTCGAGGGGGATTTGCGTGCGTGCGTGCTTGTGTTTGTGCTCGTGTTTGTCTTCAAGACGTTGCAGGTTTAATGATTAGGTTCGAGCGCACATAAGATGTTTACAGTGAGTTCATTAATTAGATAGAATTTGTTATAGATGTGTATTGTTTGCTACCGTGTAAGGGTCATTAAAATACAACGAATGAAGAATTTCTTGGGTTTCCTGGCTTCTCAACAAATATGTATATTCTAAACTTCATAAACTATATCTGTGCATATATAATATATTTGTTCTTAATGATTAGAATTTAACATTAATAGAATCATTATAAAGAAGCTGCAATTTGTAATTTACAGTCGCAGCAAGTGAACCCAATAAATGAACCAGGCAAATTCAAAGACGTTGGAAACGCTGTTTTTCATTAAACCCGAGCCGCTCGTCTGATGTATATACACACACACACACACCAACGATGATCGTCTTATTATGCTAATGCGCGCCCGGTTGCGATATTAAAACTTGAACAAAAATAGTTCTTTAATTAGGTTTCGGTTCGCTAGACATAATTTGCAATTTATTACATATAAATATGTATATAAATATAATTAAATTGAATGAATGTTGACTGAGTATATTTATGTATAAAATAAATGCTGTAGTGCATATGTTTGTATTCCGTTCAAAGATGATGAAGTTTTTTGCGATATCGTTCGGATAGAGTGCACGCGAGCACCGTCTTATGTCGGCAGTGTATGTTTGTTACAGTTGAAGATCATGGTCGAATTGGTGAAGCGAGCAATGGAGAGACAAGATGTTCTTTCAATTCATTGTATTTATTAAAATATTTTTTAAATATATAAAATAGTTGACTTTAAAAAATGCTATGAATGGTATGTTTTCTATTTTTAATTGCCCACCTTTAATTGACTTCGCATTCAATTCAAAAATAGAAAATATTTTGGAGTCCTATTATAACAATTTAAGATATTTTTTTTTTTGTAAATAAAAAAATTGTTTTACCATACAAAAGTTTGGAGTCGGTCAAATGTTGTAAGATACAAAGGCAACCTAAACGTTTTTTTCACGATGAATTGATCTTTCGGTTGTGGTTATTATTTACATTTTTGAATCTTGCTACAAATAAGGTCCAGCTCAGATGCTTGAATGTTCAGATGCGCAAAAAAAGAAAAATTAAAACTGTCGTGATAAATTATATGATTTTTTTAAAATCAGTTTGGCCTTTTAAAACACAACACAATTTATTATATATATATTTTACGCAAGTATCGTAAAAAAATGTTTGAGCAAATGAACTTTCGAGCATCTGACCTGCTCCTTACAATTCAACATGTTTACATATAATATATATTTACAATTTTCTAATAATTTTATACGTTTATAAAGTATATCGTCCAGACTCTCCCCCACTCTTTTTACACAAATAAACATTTACTGCCTTTTAAGCAATTTTTGTCTTCTTCCTCTTTAAACGTGTCTTTCTCAGAACTAAATTATTTTTAAATCTAGATATTTAAGAGTTTGCGTTATAAAACGTTTAAAAATAATTATGCCAACTTTCTAGAAGATTAGGGTGAGCGCCACTCTCAAACCTATCATTACTATAGAAGATAATTCAGGCATCAATCCAATACTGCCTTTTGAAGCTTTTATTTCAACTGAAAACAATGATTTGGCTCCCTGTGCCGTTTTCCGCTTCGGTCGTCAGATAATAACATTTGTGGTTCTTTATTTATTTATTATGTATCTTTATTATTATTATTACATTTATTATAAAAGGACATAGACCAGGGTTCTAATACAAAATTATTAAACAATATAACAAAATTGGTGCTCAACTATATCCATAAAAGAGTATAAAAAAAATAATATTGAAACATGACATTAAAATAAATAAAATTATTAGATTTTTTTACATTTTACATTTTACAAGAATTAAACAAAATTTATATACAAGAAATTAAAATAAAACTTCATAATTATCAAAACATCATCCTCATCAAAATTATTCAGTCAGTTAAATATAAAGGGTTTTCCATTAGGGGGCTTGAGCTTTGAAATGAAAAAAAAAATACATGTAGGAGAGATATTTGCGAAAAAAAAAATGTATATGAAAGGTCCATCGACCCCATTATGTATGGAATATGACATCATTCAAATGACCGCCAAGGCTTCGTTTGGTGGCGCG
>JANSTU010007999.1:0-16481 GCA_027564075.1 Bolitophila hybrida
GCTTATCCATGGTGTCGTTTTCACCGGCTCTGAATCGTCGAAACCATTCCTCCGCGGTTCGAAGTGATAGAGTACCAGCCCCCAAAACACCATTAATCTCACGGAACGTTTCTCTAGCGGATTTGCCTTTAACGAAGGAAAACTTCAATATAGCGCGAATTTCGACGTTAGTGAACTCCATGTTTACACGTCTATAACCTTTCAAATGATGTATAGTATTGCCCGATACGAGCTCGGTAGCGCTATGTACCCCGAAATTCAAAAGACAAAAAGGCGGAAGGGAGATAAGTATTTGACAACCTTATATATATTTTTTTAAATATGTATAGTGCATCATAATAACAAAAAAAAATAAAAAATACTGGACTTTAATAAAAAAAAATACTAAAAAAATATTAAAAAAATACCATAAACAACCATAACTTAACCCCTTATCTGCTAGCGTATCCATATGGAAACGATAAAAAAGTTGAATTTACGTTAATACGGGTTTTTTAGACAAATTTTTAAAATTTTAGCCATTTCGGTAGATTTGTGTATTCTGGGAGATAAAGGTAATGCAAATTTACTCTTTATTTTGTTTTATTTTGCTACGCAATTACTCTATGATAACTTAACCAAACACAAAACTGTCAAGAAATGAGTACGTGAAAACACCTTTCAAACAAGACATAGTATGACCCGATGCCATTAATATTACCCAAGATATGCGCTTCCAATGACATCTATCGAAAATACCGCAAAACTTTTTCCACAACCGAATATAAAGCTGGTCCTTCCGTTTAGCCGGAACGCGTCTCCCGATATTGTGAAATCAAAAATCTAAAAAAAGCGGTTAAAATGGCCATTTGCTCTGTTTGCCCATATGAATTTCTGTGAGTTTTAACTCTTATAGCATTTCCAATGGCTGTTCTAGAACAGGGAGTAACTCTGAAAATGAACTTTACTGTCAAAATCGGTTCTGAATATGCAGTTTTTACTCTAAAATTGTTCAATTGGTTATACTCGGAGTAAGCGATGCAATTCTAGAGTAAACAAATTTGTTTTCAAAGTCAGAACCGAATCAAGAACAACCAACACACACACAACTTTACAATTCAATTAACGTCAACATGATATAAATATACATTTGACATATTTATATCATGTTGACGTTAATTGAATTGACAGTTGCGAATAATATTGATTACCGTTGTTTGACGTTTATGTGAACAAGTGACAACAAATCAGGCGCGACTAAGCAACATGTCAGCATTCGAAAATGAAGAACACCCAGGCATTGTTTCGTCGAAAGGAACTTCAACTCTTCAACGACAATATCCTAACATACTGCGGACAGTTGGCAGACACGCATCACGCATTTCAGACACTCTTGTTAAGGAGATGTCATTCACTCATAAAATAAATTAAATAAAATAACATTTCATAGGCATTCTCTTACTATGAAAGGTCATCGTTTTACGTTTACCAAATCAATTGAAAAAAAGAAAATTCCTCTCGCACCACATGAAGACATGAAATACAAGTCTCGCTGTAGGTCTTCGAACTTAGATACCGTTTCGACTCTAGTGAATATTTACAAATCATCAGCATACCTAAGACTTCTCGAAAGACGTGTACTCTCGGGCTTACAAAGTCTTAGCGAAACCTCTCTGACATAATGTTTAGGATGTTCGCTGATAACTTATCAATAAGGATTTGAATATAAAAGCACTATAAAAATACCTTTTTTCACCTATCTTTCTTAAAGATTGTCGGATTGTATTATCTTGTTTTATGTGATAAGTATTTAAATTAATTATTTATTGATGGCATATGATCCCCTAGCCTTATGTACCACCCTTAATTGGCATTGAGAAACTGGCGAGATTTTAACATTGAAAACTTCTTTTCGCATGAAAGTCCTTTTTTCATATACTAGATCACATATTTTTGATATCGTTTGCTCTATTACATGTATTGGGTCTGGCTAAGATGCTCGAAAGTTCAGATGCGCAAACATCACAAACTAAACACAAACTAAAAACAGATTGGCTTTTTAAAACTCAACACAAATTACCATATATATTTTACGCCGAATTTCATGTAGATGCTGTTACTTTCAACTGAAACTGATTCTACAGATTGTGAGCATAGATAATTGTTTTTTTTTTCGAAAATTTTTGAATTGACAAATTTTTGCAATTGATAATTCTTGAAACGACATCGACATGCTGTACAAATGCGATCTATCGATGTCTTTACATCGCATCTATTCGCCACTTATTTCGAACACTATAGCACGGATACAATATGAAGAGATGCGCTTTGCTAATAAAAGGCTGAAATGATATTCGTTCGTGTTAATTGATGTTAAATGTCCAGTTCAATGATCATCAATTACAATAAAAGAATGAATGAATGTTGACTTTATCGACCAAAATAAAGTCATACTACAAATACGAAATCGAGCGAAGACTAATTTTTATACGCAGCAACATGGTTAATTTTCAGAGTTGCTCGAGTTCAAAAGACTATAGGCAACTAAATTGAACTCATCAATCACGAAATGCACTCAGTGCTTGAAATCAGCGATTGAAAATCGTAGCAATTACATTTGCGCAAGCTGCAATGTAGCTCTTTGCCTTCCCGGTATTCGGAATTGCTTCATCGGTTATCATTCCTATTTTTTTTTTTTACTTTTATTCATAATTTTTCATAATAAATATTTTTTATTTTTTTTACAGGACGTCAACAGGGACATTCTCCCCAACTGTCCTTTATTTATCTTTATCACATGCATTTTTTCAATATCACATTGTCATCACATTACAAATTAAAAAACAAATTAAAATAACAATTATACAAATTAAAAAATAAATCATAAAAAAATACAAATAAATAAAATAATAAAAAAACACTACAAATTACACATTAAAAACACATTTTAAAAAAACAAATAGTACATAATAATACAAATAAGTAATTTAAAAAAGAACATTACAAATAAAAACAATTAAATTTAAAAATTAAACAATAAATAAATAATACAAACAAATTGAAATAAGAATTATACAGTTTTAAAAAAACAATAATACAAGAAGTTAAAAAAACAAATTATAAAAAGAAAACTACTAACTAACATTTAAAACATGAAAACCAAGGATTAAAATATGCAAAGCTCGTACTACAATGTGACTAAGCTCTTACCGAAATGGGTCTGTCCATGCTGTTCATACCAAACTATAAAGTTACTGTTCAATTAAAACACATACTTGTACAACTATTATAAACATTCGGGATTAGCTTAAAGATCGTGTGATTCTCCGAAATGTTTCACGGGAAAGATTAAAATCGAAATGACTAGAGATGTCATTGAAGGATTCAGACATTCTATTTATAGGCACAGTCCATAAGTCCATAATTAGCTCTCCGCCTCCTCAAAAGTAGGAAGACATGTGAACGAGTCGTTCTGAATGGGACATTGAAATCTAAAAGAGCCAACAAATGGGGAGCGTCGATACGATTACATAACAGATCAAACAAGAAGAAAATACCGGCATTTTTACGACGAAAAAAGAGAGTCTCCAGACACATGAGCTCGCATCGAACAATATAGGGTGGAAGGACATAGTCATCGACTTGTCTACCCTGTCGACGCAATGCATAAAGCAAGAATCGTTTCTGGATAGATTCAATTCTGTTTGAATGCACCGCGTAACTGGGATTCCAAACTACTGATCCGTATTCCAAATGTGATCGTATATTTAAAGTATATTTTAAGTTATTTGCGATCCCAAAGTTTACCTTAGTATATCAGTTCAGTTAATATTCGTTAAAAAAAATAACGAATTACTGAAACGTCACTGTTTAGAATTATAATTATAATTTAGGTATATTTTTACCGTATAAATTAAACCAAACATGCACTGTTTACAATACAAAAATTACTACAATATACAGTTTAAATTCGGTAAAGTAAAACACTGAAAGATGCATTTTAAGTGATGCGCTAACTCAAAAAAATACTAAACCGTAATTGTATACATCACGCAAACAAATTTAATAATATGTCACAAGCTATTAAAAATACATTTAAACAATAAATATTGAATAATGGTATGAGAATTTTTTTAAGAGCAAACCTAAGAATATTATGGGTAAAGCGCTTTGTGGCAATTTATAATTTTCAACGTTGACGTTTCAATACCCAAGGAAGAATTAATGGTATTTTGTTTACCAAAATTTAAGGGACAATCATTGCAACAGTGTAAGCTCAGTTTAGGTTTTACTCAATTTTATTCATTAAATTATCAATAGATTTTGTTTTACTCAATTTTATCTCTCACAAAGGCATCGGCACTCGGCAGTACAATTTATGGTATTTTTTTTACCAAAATTTAACTTAAAAACATTACAGCTGTGAAAGCTCAGTTTATGATTTTACCATTTAACTGAACATTTTCATCTAATAATTTAGTGATATTTTGAATAATATGTTAAATATAATATACACCCTCCATAAATGGGTTGTTTGTTAACCTAAATTTATCTGAAGCGAATGCAATGCAATATGGCGTCCGAAGCTAAAAATAGGCTTGTAGTATAACAAATTGGTGAATTTTGAGTTAAATTACAATCTGTAAAAACTACTATTTTGGCGAAGAGAACATTCTTGGAGAGCCCTTTTCATAATAATAGGTAAAACTATCGATATTGCAGTAAAAATCATTAAAAAAAATCATAAATATGGCTTCTGAGAGTTTATAATATTTCGGTGTTACAGAACAACGAAATATAACTCAAATTTAAACAATCTGTAATTTATCTGAAAGAAAGTAAATTTTCGGTAAATCGAAATATGTAAATCAACAGACATATTTTTGCTGTAAATTAACAGAAAAGTTTTACTGAAACATTTATAAATGGTAAAACGTCCTTATAAAATCTTTCTCATTTTAAGTGAAATTAACTATTATATAAACCAAAAAATTAACCGAATTCAGTTAAATTCGGTGTGAATTTGTTACTTGGGTATAAACCATCAGATATCGAAAAAGTCATTCAACAAAAAAGGTAATTCAATGCCAAAAAATGCGAGCCTATAAAAAAATTGAGTACCAAAATAAAAAAATGCGTGTTTGTTTTTTTGTTTTATTAATATATATTATTTAATAAAAATGCACCCATATTTTTTTATTTTTACAACTCCAAAATTTTAATTTACTATACTATAGTACCCACTAAACTGCGAGCCTAATTTCATTGAGATAAAAACCAATAACAAACCAAAATCATAAATCCAATACGGCGTCAATGCCTAGATGTGTTTTTTAATAATTTAACTGGAGGACTAAAAATATTGACTTTTGACTTTTAAGATTTTTTTCAATTACTAAGTTAGTATACTTTTTTTATTTTAATAGATGCACTTAAGAGAATTAATATTTATAGGAAAGGCTCAGTTGAAAGGAATAGTTCTGAATTGAAATGATCACAAATATTATTCGGACCGCCACCATTTACATTTTTAAAATAAGGTTTTATGTAGATTGAAGCCTAAGTGGTATAGGAATTAAAATGTTGTTTATCACTTTAATAATAATAATGCACATTAGCGAAAGTGTTAATTTTTTAAAGGGCGTTTTAGGGAAAGAAAACAGTTTTCTTGTCCATATATTTTTTATATCCGATTTGCAAACTAATGTTTTTGTCATACATAACATAGCAAAAATTAAATTTGAAAAAATTAATAAATTATATGTATTTAGTTTATATCGCGTGTTGTTTATTTTTTTCCAATACAATGGAAATGTATGGATTTTCATACCAATATTACTAAGAATATTATTTATTCAATCACTTTAAAGTCGGCTAGTTTCAGTTTTTGCGGATTTTTGATATGAACACAATATAAATAAAAAGTATATTTATACTATAATATATTATATATTAATATAAATAATCTATTTTTACTCTGAATTTTTGTCAATCAATATGCATTCTGTATGCAAACCATCTCTGCTCTGGGATTATGCACACAGAAACAAAATATATATACGGACATATTTTTAATATTATTTTTGTGTATGTGAGTTTATTTGTTTGTGAAACTACAACTATAAAGGGAAAAATGCACTCGGTGCGAGATTGGCACACTCGAACTAAAGCAATTACTTTGAACTCGACAAAATAAAAGTATTTCGGAATACATATTTATATTGTTCTAGTTTGCGTGCATTGCAATAAAGCGTATAAAGTACCCTCGAGAAGCTACATTAATTTTTCCACGGTATGACGTTCAGGATTCAGCGGGGGTAAATAGTATTTACACAAGTCAAAATAATATTGAAAATATTAAATGTTATTAAAAAAGTTTCACGAAATGAAATGTACAAAAGTACAAACACAAATATCAAACGTATACTTTTGAACACTTGTGCGAAATTTCATCACAGAATCTTACGCTTATGAGATATATATGAATATCTATAATTGTATACCTATATGTATATATATTTAGTCTGCAATATATGCATAAAACTTTGACACACACACACACTCGCTATCGCTTAGGCTAGACAAATTTCTTCGACATTCCATGCAAAAGCAACAAAAAATAAGGAAAATCGCGTGATTTCTGTGAATTACCGCTTTTGCTCGCATTTTGTTCGGCACAAAATATTGTATGTTGTTAAATTTGTTTAATGTCTATAATTCAATGAAATTTATGAAATATGTAGGATGTAGGTAAGCTATATACTCGTATATTGTATATACATACTATGTATACTTCAATTTTTAATATGTTATTTATTACATGTGAGAAACGTATTTAAAACGAATTTGAAAATATACATATGTATATAGTATATTTGTTTTCTCATAAATTTTATATAAAATATATTTTGTCTTGAAACAATTCTTAAACATATATTTATAACTTTATGAATATTTAAATTTAAGATATTTCAAAAATAGGTGCAAAAAAGTTTCACTAGAAGGAGTTTCCACCGAATTGTTAACCAAAAAGGAAACGAACTAAAAATTTAAAGATTTTATTTTTGCTGGGGTTAAAATTTATTTATCGACAGGTTATTATTTATTTATACAAAATAGAAAATATTTGACATCCCTTGTAAAAATCTCTAAATACACATTTAAAACAAAATCTCAATTTAAACGTTATTTATATTTTTCTGATTAAATTCGTAATCACGCAATAAGCCATTATTTATTCCGTATTTCATAATAATATTCAATCGATACTTTTTATTAAAAAAAAACTGAAATTTGTTCATTTTATCCTCTCCTATTTTTCCGAAGGAATACATTTTTTTATTTTATATAGTTATGTTCGAAA
Source organism: Bolitophila hybrida (assembly GCA_027564075.1). Classification (NCBI taxonomy): domain Eukaryota; kingdom Metazoa; phylum Arthropoda; class Insecta; order Diptera; family Mycetophilidae; genus Bolitophila; species Bolitophila hybrida. The sequence goes on from JANSTU010007999.1 coordinate 7,343, forward strand.
AATACATCTATAGAAACGATATTTGTCTACCTATATCTTAAATTTGTATGTTTCGTATAAAGTTAAAGCTCAAGATTTATAACTGCTAACAAATCGTTTTTTTTCTTTGATTGTGTGTTTTTTCTGCAGAATACTTGAACTCGTTCGTACACACATACAAAGGAACAAAAGATACACACGCATACATACACACTAGTATGGTTATTTGTGCGCACGTGAACTTTGCGCCCCTTCAATATTAGCATACAAATATTAAACGAATACTCTATGTACTAGAGTACCAGCATACATACTCTAGCATACATGTATTATTTTTTATGCTTGTATATTTCAAAATTGTTATGGTATATATTTTGAGAGAATTTTCTGCTTCGAATTCCTTTTTGTGCTAGCGAATTGAAAATGAAATGTATATATACAGGCGAGAGTTATGCACGATTTATGCTCAGTGTGTGAGCGAGCATAAAAGGTAATACGGTTCTATATATGCTTCGGAGAGCTTATACATTTTACATCAAACACTCACAAAAGCTCACTACATGTACGCAAAACTTCGAAATCCAGATAATCCGAAATCATACACTTTGGTTTGATCGATAGTTAATAATCTGTCAAGTCCGTGGAATTTATTGAAAATAGGTATTTCGTGCGTGTATATATATTTATTTTTAAACCGCGGGGATGTAATTCGCTTGAGGGAGTTGTATGATGTAGAATAGAATAATATAAAATGATAAATTATTTTTATTTTCAAATAATAAATACATATGTAAATGATGTTGTGAATATTGGAAATGTAAATATAAACTGCATAATGAGTTATTAAAAAAAAATTATAACAAGGTTAAATATTATCTTTAACTTTAATGTTTCGTAGCTTAGATTGAAAGACTTGTTAGTAGTTTTAATGAATTTTAAACAAATTAATACACTAAAAACTATTATTTTTTACTTAAATATAGTAGTATAACAACATTGCATTGATAAAAATATTAAATGTGTTCTGTTTTGGAAGAACAGATTATTAATCTATTGCTTGACTTTACCTTTAATACGAATATAAAATTTTCGTTTTGTTTTAATTATTTTTAATTCTTTAGTTTTAATACCAACAGCGATAATAACGACTTTTACTAAACTTAAACGCCATCTCACCCTAAATGTGGTTATTTCTTCTAATTTTTATACTATCTCGTAGGATCCTGTAACAATAATATTGAATAATAACAACATAAACATTTAAAATACTAAATACCCTATCGATTTGATCTTGTAAGGCTCATTTACTTTAATCCTACAGAATCTTTCTTTAAACGCCTGTAGTCATGCAAAATAGTTTAAATATAAAAAAATTGCAAAAAAGCACAAGCCGGGGTTAATTTCACTTTTTGTACCAAGCACTTCACTTATTTAGGCCCATTTACACTTTACAACTTTTAACGAAAAATTTCAAATTTCAGAATTCATTTGACGAATGAACTAAAGCCGAAGCTTCATTAACTTCACAAAATGCTGCTTCGGTGCTCCATCAATGGTCGGAAAGAACAAAGGTTTTGTGAGTTTCGTCAAGAGAACAAACCCGGGGTTCTTTCTGTTCACTGTATAATTCACCAGGAGAAACAATGACTGTTATGAACAAAAAAAATAGTTAAAAATGTTCAAACACACATACTTAGTATTAAAAACTTTTCGAATTCCATGATGAGTAGATAGATTTATCTTTGAACGCAAAGTATGTCGATGAAACTTTTTGGAAAAGTTCATTGCTTTACAAATAGAGGATGTTTGTTGTCTTTAAAAAAAAAATATGCGTTAGATAAAAATGATATTTTTCATTTTCCATATTCTGCAGCTATAATACACATTTAGAAACATTTTTCACCACTTTGTCTATAGAGTTATATTGGTTAATTAATCAATTTAACGTGAGGTTTATGGACTTCGATACGATTCATAATTTAAAAGAATTGTATTTTAAAATGTCAATTAGATTATTATTTATTAAATGTGTCAGGATTAGACTCAGATGAAATAATATATCCAGTTCTTCATAATGAAATTTTAAAAGTATTTTGCAAGTTCGGTTCAATGTATACATGCGAACAAACATTTTCTGTGTTAAAACATATAAAATAAGAATGACGAAATTGTCTATTCGATGGTAACTTGGAAAGTTTGCTCAGTACTGCAGTCAAAAAAAGACTTCGACAAATTAGTTGATTTTTATTTAAAAAAAAAAAACATTTGTAGCATTAACAAATATGTAAAATAAACCTGTATTTATTAAACCTATAGATTATTGTCTTAACCTAATATATTCTATACTAAAAGTTGTAACTTACAAAATATCATTTGATTTTACTGTCACGTTTGGTCATTGCTACTTTAAAAGGATTATATGTTTCAAATTTTGTATCTCAATGACAACGAGGTAAGAAGTTCTATTTGAACGATCTTGAAACAAAAGCTCTGTATTGCTACGTTCAAATTAGTTGTAGATACGAGTATGTGATTATTATCCTCAAATTATAATGAGTTTGGCAAAAAACACTCTTTACTATTCATAACATTTTTTTTTACAAATTGCCTAAAATAAGTTTATAAAAAAAAACAAATTTTATTAATTATTTCGAAAAATTGTAACTGTAAGCGTGACCTGACCTTGACCATACATTAAAGTAATTATAAATACAAAGTGTATTTTTTTAATTAAATTTAGTGTAGTTTAACAATATGTTCATTAATTCAATTAGTAAAAATAATGTAAATGTATGTGCCATACGTTCTATAACAATTATAGCCAGCAGATAACTTATGGTTTATGTAAGTTATAAGAATGCGAACCTCTTCGCAAGCATTCATCAGCAGCACACGCGCGTGTGGGGGCGTTTACAATCATCTATTGTTCCCCAAGTGTTGCGCACAATTACCATAATAAATTACACCAAAGTTGACTGTACCCGCAGCCTAACAATAATAATTCAGTCTTGGTCTCGGCGACACAGAAAAGAAGGACAAAAAATGATGTAAAAAACCAATGAATATATGTGTGTGTGTGCGTATATCCCCGTGGGCAACACTTGAATAATGCATTTACACCACCGCGCGGGCGCACTCTTAACGTATTATGCTATGTTGTATATACTAAACACTAAAGAGATACACAACATAAACAGCATAATGCATATAAGATATAACATAATATAATAATAATAAAATACATAGCATTTTGTTATTCCACATAAACTTAAATATATATACATATAATATATATATATATATAATATATATTTATATATGAAGAGAAAACCTGTAGAAACTATTTGTATAGAACAAAAGCACCATCACACCAGAGAGCAACGGCAAAAAATTAAGTTAGTCTGCTCGAAAGTAATATAATGTTGTATATGATGGTGTAAAATTTGAAAGATAATCAATTTGCATATAAATTCGCTGAAAAGTCGGTGAGAAAAGCTTGGAGACGTTGCGGAACTTGAGTAACGAGTAAAAGATACGTGAACTTTGATTTTATCCGTTTTTTCCGCATTGGAATCTAAAATAATTCGATGCTAACAATGAATTGTATCACAGAGAAAACATATTACTCATATAAGTCATGACAATAAAACACAGCTAATTTATAAGCTGGTGCGAAATGTAGGCAATGTAAACCGATAAGATGATTACGAAAATTGGTCGATGTGTTATAATTGGAATTATCTGATTCTGTGCAACTATATATTACATAAAACTGGTTAGTAAGTGTTAACCTGAGGGTATTTAGATTATACCTTATGCTCACACAATATATAATGCACGAAATTGGTATTTAAGAATGTACAAACCGCGTGCTGATGCGATACGCATAAGCCATTCGCAAATTCGCAGTTAAAATGCGTGAGATTATATAGAACATTAGATTATAGCGGTGTATATAAAACTGCGTGTTGTTCTTGTATTATAAATAAGGCCGAGACGAAAAGATTGCCTTTTCTGCAGAATTCATCTATCTCCCGGGCTTGTTTTTTCTTCCTTCCTTGTATGCGTATATATGTGTTTATGTGTTTATGTGTGTGTAAGTTATGTGCAGAAATGTCGATTTTTTTAAAGCTAAAAGATTACATATTAGAGATAGAAGGAAATGCGGAAAAGTTTAATCGCTTTTTTGTACTAAGCTCATATATTATGTACAGTTCTATGGTAGACATACGATATCCTTATACAGCATGTAATATATGTCGTATACATAATGTACCTTCCAATAAATGTGCTTATACTCGTACATTAGTTGGTGAAGATATTGAGATTGATGTCTGTATAATGTATATCTAACCAATATAAAAACATTCTATATGTTCTTTTTGTTTTTTGGGATTATATAACATGCGAATTTTGTAAATAGCTTGCGAATTTCAAAAGGTACTTAGGCAGTTTTTTGGATTCTTTTAAAACTTTTTAACATTCTTTGCTTCTTTAGGCAACACAATTATAAAATTGACTTGAGAATTGAATTACATTACGTTCAGAGTCTTTAATATATTATATGATTCTATAAATTGAATAAAAGAATGGGTTACTTTAAAATCTTATTCAACAGATAGAGTAAAATAAGTATAAATGTTTTTATGGGTAATATAATATCTGATATGTAAATTTTTAACAAAGGTAGTTTTATATACCTTACTAATATATAGTTTAGCAGTTTGTCAAAATATATACGTGAAATGTTAAATTAAATTTTGCCATGGTCGCAATTTGACATTGTAGAATTTTTAAAGTTGCAACAAGTCGGATAACCGTTGAGAATATTCGTCTGCAATTGCACCGAAAATCTGAACATCAGCCAGTACTTTGATTCCGTGCACATTTTATTGAGAAGCTCTGCGATTATCTCAATATATTTTTGACATTTGTATAAAATGTTCTCTCTCGAAATATAACACATTACTTTATATTTGGTCTGGTAAGATAATTAAATTGAAATATCTCTCAATAAATTTGTAATTGTCCCAAATGGCAAAACTTACACCATATCAAAAAAAGTTTTGGTGGGCAGAACAATGGAATTGTTTCGCTTGGCCGAATGTGGTCAATTTCTATTATCCATTTAGTACCCAGATCATGGACGTCTTTGCAAGACTAGAAATCGACTCATAAAGAATGAACCAAGAATGGTTAAAAAACCGCGATTCAAACTTCATTTCGACTTCAAAATGGCTCTCGAACTCGCCAGATAGTATCCCTATGGATTTTTATATCTGGTCCGTGAGAGCAAGGTTCAAACTAAAAATTACGTGAATTTGCGAAGATACACGCGAATCTCATTCGGTCTCAAGGTCATCATCAAGGAAAAAAGTGGTCATATGGAACCAATGCGAATGGAAAATGTAATTGTTTTAAAAAAAATCCTTTCAATTAATAAAAAATATGTTTGAATAAAGAATTATGACCTTTCAATGCTTAACAATTCATACACGTAACCGTGCATATATAGGGTTTTTCAATAAGAACTTGACAGCTTTTTGTTTTCAATATCTCGCTATTTGCGTTAAATCAAAACATGTATTATTGGCTTAAAGTACAATCAATGCAATTCACGGGCACGAGTGCAGCGGTCCATTCGTTGAAGCCAATTATCGAGGACTCGGCCAAACAATTCGACGGAAATGACCGCTATTTCTCGTTCGATGTTGGCTCTTAGGGCCTCTAACGTAGCTGGCTTATTGGCATAAACCATCGATTAAACGTAGCCCCATAGACAAAAGTTTAGAGGTTTTAAATCACAAGAATTCGGCGGCCAATCGACACGACATCTTTTCGATATCTTTTCAATAAGTCGATTGTTTCTCCAGCTGTGTGGGATGTGGCACCGTCTTGCTGAAACCACATATCAGTGATTTCCAGGCCATGCAATTGATTGAAGAAATACCGCTGCAACATGTCTAAGTTTAATTATTAAAAACAGGAAAAAACTATATTTTTCTCTGAATTGACGATCACATTTAAATTTAAAAGTTTACCATTTTTAGAGTCATGTTTTGAGATTATTTTGATCCCAAAAATGGCTAGCATGTTTCAACACCAGCAAGGTAGACTTTAATTGGTTGTAACTGTTTGGTGTTATTATGTGTGGAATACAAGAATAAAAGCATTATACAAGTTGTATAAAAGCTTTCTTTACATTATTATTACAATTGAATAACCATAATTCGTACTGCCTCAGTAAAATAAAATAAGACAGACTGTAGAGTGTGATAAAACCGATGTTTTAAGAAAGTGTGGACGAGAGGTTTGAAATGAGTGGTTTGAGGATTACCAAATTTCAGTGTTGATTTCCCGTTGACGCCATTTAAACTGTTTAACTGTTTAATATTAGACATATTCTATAAAAGTTTGGAAACTGTAATTGTGAAACACACCATTTATTTGATTTCAAGGATATGATGCGTTCTTCTGTAATGCTTTTGCTGATTACGGTTAGGATTATAACTAACTTTAATTTCTAAAAAGCCTAACGCCATAGCTAACAACGGAGGAGCAGAAAAGAAAAGAGTGCGTAGCATGCCTTTTGACACCAGCAATACGATCTTCATTACATGGATACTTCTACATCAGTATAAAAACCCGAAAACAAATTTAGCGCTGAAAAGGTGGTTGACAACATTGTTTCCATGAAAGCGGCTATATCGGTGATGATGTAAGAAGAAGAATTAAAACTAAAAACAGTTTTTTTTGGTCTTTATAATACATACTTGCTTCTGTCGCGGAGACTTCACCGATTTCTCACGACCAGTCATTTCATATGTCTCGGAAGCGAGGTGAGAGACGAAGCCCAAAACAAAAGATGGTATTATGCCACATACAGTCAAGTAAAAGTTTTCTTTAAGTATATAGGGTAATTTAATTTATAACAAGTTTGATTTCGTTTATCAGCTCTGGAATAATCTCGGGCTTATTAGCATATACCCTTACTTATCACGTAACCCAGAGTAAGAAGTCCAATCGCAAGATCTCGTCGGCCATCGTTGTTTCGTGAGATAATGTGTCCAGGGAACTTTTTACGCAATATTTCCATTGTTTGATATGTTGCGTGACAAGTGGCACCGCCCTGTTGAAACCATATATTCTCCAAGTCCACGTCTAATTCAGGACATACTAAGTTTGTTATAATGTCACAGTTATCTTCTAAGAAGTAGTATGGTCCGAAAAAAACAAAAACAGCACCAAACAGTGACCCGTCGTGGTTGCTTGTAAACGTATCCGTTAATTGAAAATGTGCATAATCGCTCATGATTTTTTCTTTTTAAAAAAATCGTCATTAACTGCTTGTTGTTCAAGAACCCAATCTGCGCTCATGGTCTCTAGGCTTCAGTTTTTGTGTCAATTGAACTTTGTAGGCAACAATTGGCTTATTAATATAACAACCCAAAAAATCACGTAAAGCATGAAATGCAATTGAATAATGAATGAATTGAATGCAAAAAGGAAAAACGGCTTAAATCAACTTAAAACTTTTGTATTGACTTTTTTTGGCTTAAATCAACTTAAAACTTTTGTATTGACTTTTTTTGTGCATATTATCCACGAATTATTATGTATTTTTTATATTTTCGTTTTTCTTCAGAAATAATGTTTGACCATGTTATATTCAAATATATTTTATCTTTATGAGGATTTTTTAATATACAGAATTTACTCTACAAACATGTACTCGGGTCATTGTATAGATCGAATAAGGCTTTTCATCTGAAAAATACTATACTTTTAGTTTTAGTTCTCAATCAATCTCAACATTTAAAAAATCTCAGTAGCTTAATTTGCCCTGTAGTATTTGTTACTGAAGAAGCTTTTCAACGAAGGCCCACGAAGACCAACTATGGTTGTGTGCCAAACAATTATTCATGTCAATTCATGTCCAATTATTGTATTTTTTTAATACTGTATGTGTTTTAGAGGTTTCTTATTAATTATATACCATTTTCTTTTAATAAACAGCAAACAACTAAACATACTAAAAAACAAGTGAGACACTTTTTATTTTCCATCCAATTTCTTAATTGATAAATTTAAAAGCTCATTTGCAATATGTCACACTTAAAAATGCACCCTAATTAGTGCTTTCCCGTTCCCGGTAAAAATCGTTATGCTCTAATTCTTTTAGAATCCGTTGGCATTATAGCAGAGAAATCCAATTAATCAACGAATTACGCATGTTCCAGATGTACACAGTTACACACATTGTCCTTTACACGAGTCCTTTTTTAGCTCCACAATATTGTTCATACCTTTTTATTTCGTAATTATATATACATATATATATATATATATATATACGGGGTGCGACCTTTTGCAGTTTGCAAAAGCTTCAACAGATCTACCAACCCCCTTTACCTCGCACACAACCCGTGCGCTCATCACTCCGCCGGGTAAATACAATTTCATTGCTTAATTGGGCACACATTTCCTTAGAATTAGTTCATAAATTATTTGAGTACATATAGCGAACTGGATTGCGAGCACAGACACAAAAAATAAACAATTTTGTATTTTTCAGAGATAATTCATGTTTTCGTTGGATTTCTATGGACGTGTATGTGTGTATCTTCGTAATTACGAACCAGATCTTTGGCTCTGAATTTACGCGCTTCAGTACAATATAAAAATAAGCACTCTAGGTACACGTACAAAAGACTCATAAACATTTATAAAGCAACGAAGCCATTATAACTAAGTGGAAGTGTAAAATCCATTCGATTTACAGTTGCTCCAAGTTGTGAAAAGCATTTTATATTTTTGTGTTCATCAACTCTACTTACATTTACTGTTTTCTTTGTTTATGTGAAATGGCAGCGATTTTTTCAATTCAAAGCAGTTTATTCATTATAAGATGCAAAGCTTATGTATGTACTAAGTATTATTAATACATAATTCATAAGATATATAATTATGAATTATGAATAATTGCTATCAAATTAAAAAAAAAATACTGAAGAAATATAAATTAATATGTTAGGATGAATTATAATTTATTATAAAAGCTTTATCTTGTAAAAATCATTTGCCACGCTATACATCACTCGGATTCACTGCCATTTTTATACACATACTCTCTCACACACACACACATCCACCTATATAC
>JANSTU010008010.1:0-16477 GCA_027564075.1 Bolitophila hybrida
ATTGGCGGCTTGAGATTCATTTTTGCCTTTGTCGTAGTAGTACTGTAAAATATGTCGGATTTTCTCTTTATTTTGCTACATGTTTGCGACAACAATAACCTGTCAAGCGCGTGTGTTAGCGCGTTAAAACCTTTCCAACAAGCTATGACATGACCGGATGCGATGAATACAACTAGAACTACGCGCTTGCAACGACACCTAGCAAGACTTTTTTGACACTCTTTTATTATTATAATTATTATATATATATAATATTAATATAATTAATAATTAATTAATTATTAATTATTTATAATTAAGTTTACATGCGGAGAGATACTATTACATTTACATAGTCTTAAAACAAAAGGAGTACAAGCGTGAACAAAGCTACTTGTAGATTCCTCTTTGAGACTAGATCCTGTCTAGTAAATACTGTGTCACCATAGGTAAAAATAGAAATAATTATGGAAATTATGCAGATATTGGGATTCAAAATCGTATACTTTGACTACAATTTCTGCATCGAAGCCGACGAACACCGCATATGATAGACACAGCAAAATTGGCAAGACAGGCTGCAAAATCAACCACAATGGAAGAAAACCAATTAGTGGAATTGGAAATGTGGATTACTGGCATCGCAGATAAATATTAATAAAAAGTTCAAACTTAAAAGGATTTATTTTATGTTGCATATTTTATTTGTTATAAACATAAAAAAGCATTTTTAAAATGTATTCAATTTCTTCTTGTATGTATGTATGTAAAATAAAAAAAAAATGTTTGGTCCAGAGTAACAATTGGAGGAGATACCTTTTTCGGACGCGAAACCCCACATTAATAGCGGTCGTTTAGTCAACCACCTGCTCAGACGCCATTTAGTTTTCGATCGCAATTTTTTTCTTTGTTTTCCTGGAAACAAATGAAATTAGGTTATTTTTCGACGCTCTAGAATTAATTACAAGTTATATAAAAAAGCGTGAGACATTACCCACGTGCTCGTAATAAATGCAAGTTTAATATTTAAAAGAACATATTAAAGTGTTTCACTTATTACTTATTTTCATTATATAGATTATGCATCAAGCATATCCTTCATTGAAGGGGGACCAGTTGTGTCCGTTGGGCTTTCATCCGCAAGTCCGGTGGCCTACAAGATGCAAACGTTGCTTTCGAGACTACAAAGAACATGGTGGCAGAAGAGCAGAAGATGTGGCTGCATCTTCGCCCAGTTTGTCGGACTCTTCAAATGCAAGGTTGAGACCTAAAAGACAATATTTCTAGACTTAATCAATCATATCATAATCATATATTACCAATTTCATAGACTTCGTGATAGCACAAGTTTGGACAAACAAATCGGACGCAATTGGACTTCAACTTCAAATCTGGCTTCACTGAATACATCAGACAATGGTAAGAATGAATGTTTCAAACTAATGATACGAATATATTAGAATATTATATATTTTTATATAGTATAAGATGTCGTCTGTCTTGTTTGTCTTAACTTGTCTATATATATATATATATAATTGAAGATAAAAAACAATATAAGACTGTTTTTGGCTTATGCTTTAAAGTTTAAAATATAGAGTGATAATTATGCTTTATATCTATTATTGCTTAGTATATAAATTGTTCTATGTTGTGGTTTCTTTTCTACTAACAAGCAAGTCGAACAGTTGTACCAAAACGACCATCCTCATGGACATCAACACCAGACTTGGACGAATCGAATATTTCAAATCGAGTTGACGTAGTTGTAAATCTAGCCTTACCGCGTCGACGACACACGACAATGTTGGATATAGCCCAGGTAGAGGAGTCAATAACACTGCGAAGACCTCCGTTGCCACCGATGATCACGAGGGAGTCTCCTGATGACCTGGTCATATTGCGTACAGACTCGTTGGCCGAACGTGCCCGTAAGATGCAAATGAAAAAACAGAATAGCGTAGAACGTGAGGAGAGTCGCGAGAGGTCGTTACCAAGAAGTGTGGAAAAGTGAGTTTAGTAATTATATCAGTGACGTCCATTTCTAACATATACAATTGAAATTTAAGAGAAAAATCACCACTACCCGACAATCTCATTAAAAAGAAACCAGAACGTCGTGAACGGGATCCAGCAACAAAGAAGCGAGATGAAGCATTAGCAAAGAGTAAAGATGTCCAATTTTTAATACAAGTTAGTAGTACCTTTGCATATAAATGTTCAATAAATTATATTTTATAAATACTTATTTAAGATTAAAGACACTCAGAAACAAAAGAAACGACAAGATGACAATTTGTCTATTACAACCGATACCACGGACACAACGCTTGTGGATAACAGACACGTTAATGATTACCACGATCAGATCGAAAGTCTTAAACGGGAGCTCGATCTGACAAAGGCCCGGGCAGAACGTGCTGAACGAGATAAAAGTGACATTTTGTTGCGTCGTTTGGCCTCCATGGACACAGTGTCCAACCGGACGGCCGCCACCGAAGCTCTGAAACTTCAGCAACAAGTGAACGAGCTGAATCAAAGGCTTGAAGAAGTAAACGATGAAAAGAGAAGTTTAACTACGAAGGTCAAAGAACTCGAGCATGACTTGAACGTGCGACCAGCGAAAAGTGTAGAGGATGATCTGTCAAAAAAACTACACGCAGCAGAACAACTGTGCGAAGAACTGATGGACGAAAACGAAGACATGAAAAAGGAGCTGCGAAATATGGAGTCTGAAATAGATGAGATGCAGGACAATTTTCGAGAGGACCAGGCAGATGAATATTCAACAATTAAAAAAGAACTGGAAGCGGTTACAAAGAACTGTAGAATTTTGTCGTTTAAGTTCAAAAAGTCTGAGCGAAAGATCGAACAACTGGAGTTGGAAAAGCAGTCCAGCCAGATGAATGGTGATCTTACGAGTAAAATAAAGAAACTAGAAGAAGAGCTCAGAATATCAAATGAAGTAGCCAGGCAATTACAGGTATTTTAATATATATTTTTTTTAATTAAAATGAATAAATAATAATAATTTTTAATTAAAAATATAGGCTGAAGCTGAAAACACCCAAAAGGTCACTGGAAAGGGAAATAAAGCTCCAAGTCTGGGTGTTATTGGTAAATCCACATCGGCAGATGGAAAATACTCTAGAGCTTCGCTTACACGTGGTGGATCTCAAGAAGATCCCGTTCAGTTGCTCAGAGATCTTCAGGACTCGATAGAACGTGAAACGGACATCCGGGAACAGCTTAAGTTTGCCGAAGAAGAGGTAAGAAAATTAAAGTTTTTAGGTATTTGTTCAAAACATGATTTAGCTCAAGATAATTCGACCACCGACCCGAATAACGTCAGGCACTCAAACACTATGCTCGAAATATCCATCTGAAAACCGTGGCTCACAAACTGATGACTTGTGTGATGTATTGATGGTGCCAACTTCAACGCAGACCAAAAATCCGAGTGTTTGTAACATAGAAACTCAAGTGGACAAAGAACTCTTCCTAGATTCGATGCTATCAAAGGAAACAAATACTCAGTTTATTGATGTTTTCTCGAAAGAAGTGCAAACAATAAAATCAGAGATTCAAAATGCATTTTGTCAAACTGATAATTGTGATAAGGAGTTTTTAAGTAAAAGTTGTCAGACTGATGTTTGTGCTGATAAGATTTCAATCGGGCTGCAAGTGGAGATGAACCCGACAGTACCAAATACTATGGTTAAAGATAAACATTTAGCCAACGCTCAATTCGATATAGATCCACTTAAAAGAATTTCTAAGAATTTTATGTTTCCACAATTGATATCCGGGAGACTACTTGCTCTTGCAGGTACACACATACACATATACAATATACCGAAAAAAAGTTATTTTTAACAACAAAAACTGTAAATAATAAAACTAAATTCTCACACCCCGTGATTCCAATTTAGAAATAACGAAATTACCATAAATATTATATGATTGTTTTCAGGCTGAGAATCTTAGAAAGAAAGCTACTCGGGTCGAGGATGAAAATGAGTCATTGATGATGCAGCTGAAAAAAATGGCCACAAAAGCGCGAAGTACGTTTTCATATTTTGTTGTTGTGAATGTTTTTAGATTGCTGTTTATCATTTTCTGGGCTTAAGTGATTTATTTATTAGATAATATTCATTTCATAATTATGCGACGGCATTTTTTACAGCTGCGTTCACCACATTCATAAATATTTTTGATTTACTTTTATTAATAACTTTAAAAATATCATATTATACAAGCATGATGCGCATGTTACTCATATAAATAGCTAAATAATATATAAATTAATTTAATTTTTTATTTTATTTATTGTTTAGCCACTTTAGTAAAAAAAACATTGTTTGGGCTACATATAAATACATATTTCAATTACAAAATACATGCTCGGGATACATAAAACATATTCCTTGAATCCACATTATAAGACTAATAACAAACATACAAAGGAGAAAAACACATTGGTAAACAATAATAAATAATACATTTAAATTCGAATTTAATTACTAATTTCATTATAACAGAGGAATTCAGAACTCCTACAATCCGAATCCAGTTGAATAAGCTGGAACAGACCTGTCTCTTAGACCTGTATAATATTTATACTTTACGTACCATGAGGATTAAGTTGTTAAGTTAAATTTAGTATACTTGGCGACAAACTCAAAGTGTGCTTTGCACTTCCGCTCAAACTGTAATTGTCGCGTGATGGCCATCTGGTGTGATTCGCCGAGCTCAATGTTGGATCCGTTGATTGGAAGACGAACCACATATCGAACACAAGAATTGAGTTGAAAAGTGTCTCGGTAGTGCTTTTCACAAGCCATTTCATCTACCGCGAGCACCTCACCCAAGTGAGGTGTTTTGTGCAGTCGGAGTTCCTGGTGGGCCATGACGAACTGCTTCTACATTCCAAATACGTCAGCACCCAGCAGCAGATCGCGACCTTGTGCTGTTGTCCAAAGTCAGGATGAGCTATTGTCAGACCTATCAAGTGTGGCTACTCAGTCGACGAGACTTTGTTCAGCGGCTGCAGTCTTGTTACGCCAGGAGGTACCAAAGCCGAGCTATCATGCTCAATCCAGTGTAAAGGCGTGTGTTGTACCTTTTGAAACTTGGAAACACTAATACTGACAATCGAAATATCTGAGCAACTTCTTTCGACACAAAAAAGCTTATTAACCCTAGACCAAAAGAGCACGCAGGCGTATATGTCTAACAATGCAGTTGCAAGTATTATGCGCACTTGATAGGCATCTTTGTCACGACAGTTTGGGAATTCAGAATTGGTGGACTGTTTCTGCCAGAGCTTGCGACTCTAATTGTCGTAGATTGTTGTATTTATGCAGCATGAATGGAGCCAAGATCTGCCACGAACTCGACTTCGGCCTCGCTGGACGAGATTCGATCCAGTGCCATCTGTTTCGTGTTTTCATATAACTTCTCCTGATCCGTGCTCTGCGTCAGCAACGATCTTTCCTCAGCGGTGTTAGCAACCTCGGTTGCAAAGAGCTGAATATTGCATATATGGCTACTTAACACAGCCTTTTTCAGTTGAAGCGGGCATCCTTCATTTTTGACTGTAGAACTATCCGATGCCGTGCCTTTAGTTGCCGACACAGTACCGCGAGCAGCCAAATGCTCATCAAATTTAGACGCAGCCTTATAGAAACGGTCTTCGTTGCTGCTGTAGATTTTAAGAAGCTCATCCGCTTCCGTGATTTCTGCTTGTTCCATAATTGCTTCGTCAGCGTCGTCGAACTTTGTCCAGTTTTTTGGAAGCGGCACGGTAGCAGTCCTACTTCCAAACTTGGCAGCAATAGGCTAATAGGTGTGTTGAATTTGTGTCAAGTGAATTTCTGAAGTATAGGAGAGAATTTTTGTCACCACCGATTTGTATGGAAAATATTTCAAGGTCAAAAATATGAATTTTTGTCAGCAAAAAATTGAATTCTTGTCACCAAATTATTTCGTGATAAGAAAGCACAGCAGCGATGTGAATTTTTGTCACTAAATGCCTTTACAACAAAAATAACATGAAATACCTGAATTGTGTTTAGTTTTAAACCCTGCACTACTTTCATTGTGTTCTGATCATAAGGTAGGCCGTTAGATTTTCAATTGTGCGGCTTGCTGCTGCCGTCGACTAACATGCACTATGAAAGTTCAAAAAAAACTTCTTATAGCGTGTGTTGCCTAAACTTCTGTCTCCGAATCTGCTTTTATCAATTCAGGCGTAACCACATCGTCGAAACTTCCACTTTGGCCATTGCGCCGCCGTCTTTAGCTTCTCGTTTTTTGTCTCCTCCATTCTTCATTCTTCTTCTTTTTCGGCGAAAATCACCAAGTTTGTGAATATTAATGTATTTGTTGTTATAACCAATAAAACACAAAAAAAAATTTAAAGGGAAAAAAACATCTTGGGTTTTATGTGTACATATTTTTTAACTTTAAACGTTTAAACTGTCACACGCCATTAGAATAATTTCCAAAGACTCCAAAATGGTGAGGATGTTGGCCTGTCCATTTCTTTACATCACGACGCGATGATGTTCTCCACCTTTTGTGGTTCTACTTGCGTGTTTTTACTTGTACTCTAAGACCGAGATGGAGTAGACAAACAATTAATTCCGATTATATTTTGGCGTGAACACAAGTTATCTATTACAAAAAAACACACTCCAACCTTTAATGGCGTTTCAATTATAATTAAAATACCGGCAATATAATTGTACAATATAACTAACAGAAATAATCCGACAATGAACCGTTAGTACTACAACTTGAAATGAAGAAGTTCACATTACCTTGCAATGAACATCACCATAATTTGAAATGACTTTGTAATTATATTATATAAGATTAGTCAACTAATGAATCTTTTCTCCTCAACTTGTATTAAATTGTGTTTAAGTATTTAAATCAATAATCAATGAAAACATAATTTGTATGATATGCATGTGTTTTATTTATTTTGTTGTTGTTGTGTGTGCTCATTTTGATGAAAAGGGTAAATTAAATACCCTAAAAACTGAAAAACACAAACTATACATATTCATATATGCGCTCAGGTCGGAAACTTAGTCCAACTGCTCCATCCAGACTTACCCTTGAGGCACCGCACGAAAAGGACGAGGGTATTTCGGACGAAGAAGATCCAGCTGAACTTCGTGTACTATTAGAACTCAACGAACAGGTGAAATACTCTACAAATTAATATGTTGTCAAAAAAGTCCTGCGGTATTTTTATTCAATTTTCAATTATTCATAAAATTGGGTACAATTATCCGATTTATGTCAAATACACGCCGATTTGTTCGATGACTAGTTCTCAACGCGATGCCAACTTCATAATGCCCCTCTAATCACTTGGTGCGAGGTCGGGACTATACGGTGGATGCAAAAAAGGCTCCCATCCGAGTTCCCGGAGCTTCTGGCACGTCACCAAAGATGTGTGTGGCCTGGCGTTGTCCTGATGGAAGACAATTCGGCATCTGTTGATCAAAGATGGTCTCTTCTGCATGAGTGCTGCCTTCAAGCGGTCCAGTTGTTGGCAGTACAGGTCCGAATTGAGCGTTTGGCCATATAAAAATCTATTGTATCACTTATGTATAAGACAAAAGTCTTTCGATACTAATAAATGAATTTAATTTGAAATGGCCCGCAATGGCTCTAACATTGACCTATATGGGCCGGAACCATCAGTGTGTATATCACATGTCATATCACTGTTCGAACAAAAGTCAGACAAACAACCAAACATGTACAAACGTGCAAGTGGGATGAATCTGCTTAATACTTAATACAATCTAAAAACTTCATCAGAAGCCCAGACACTTAGGATCGACTTAGGATCAGAACGCTGACCAACCTTCTTACAGGTCATGTCTCAACAAACATCTACACATGATTGTAGTCAAGGACAAACCGCTCTGTAGAGCATGTGAAATGGAGGAGGAGACGGTGGAACATTTTTTATGTAAATGCCCAAACCTCTCAAGTAAAGTATAACAATGTCTACGTTAGGATGATTTATCCATGCATCGCACTTGTCATAAATCGAATCCCCAACTATTTAAAAAAAAATATATTAGCCATTATTGCGGATCTTTGTTTCTGGTGCATTGTATACGGCTGAAAATATGATGGACCACTATAGACCATATCAGTATGGACGGCCCAAATGTGAATCTGTCAAAAGCTCAAAACAGTGCACGGAACTTTTTTTTAGATATTGTTACGTTTATTTTGCATCCCGTGCATACGGCTTTTTATCAAAGGTCTTAAAGCTATTGATTTCGACTATAATCGATTTGCCCAGGATCTCCTTTTTTATAGTACTCGAAGAGAAGTCTATAATGATGACAATTGAGCAGTACTTGTCTAAGTCTTAAAAGTTGTTTGTCACGAATTCAGGATCAATGGATAATTTTCAAAAAATACTTCTTAAAATTTATTCCATCCGAAAAAAAAATTGTCAGCGATGTCAGCCAAATTGAGCGACATAAGGTTTATTGCGCAAAAAGTCACCAAATGCAATTGTATTTGCAATTTATTTTCCCGAAACTATGAAACATGTTTGATTCCACTTCAAACTATTCGACGAGACCTCAGATACATAATTTATATCTAGCTGTCGGACAGTTTTTTTTGCTTTGATATCTAATTCTTAAAAGCTCCACTCTGAAGGTGCCAATACACGGGCCGCAAAATACTTTTTTTTTTAAAGTATGCCGTCTCCATATACTATTTACTCCTTGAAATTTAAACATTTATATTACATTTACATTTATAATATTTAAAAATATTTTCATAAAACACAAAACGAAATTGTTTTAAAAAAAATATAATATTACATTTTTTTGAGTACTCGTATTTAACATAATGCAAATATTTGCAAGGAATGTCATAATTATGACAAATTTTGCTTGCTGTACGCTTAACTTCGATAATATATCATTAAAACTTAAAAACATTTCGTATTTTATAAAAAAGATCGAAATGGTTTGATGAAGATGGCTAAGATCTAGAAATGGATCGGAGGAGCACAATGGATCCGTTCTTACTTAGATCGTTACTCCATACACACAAATCTTATATAATCTAATCTAAATTGAAAATATGAAATCTATGTAAAATTACAAAACAAAATTCGAAATTATATTTAATGTTTGTTTATATAAATGTACAATTATATACTCAAGTAAATATATATGTATAAGAAATATGTGTTAAGCAATATTGAATAGTACATAATATGTAATGTTATCAAGGTCAGGGTCATCATGTTCAAGGCGATTCGATTGCAAACATAATCATAGTATTTAGTATTAGTATTATTGCCGCTAGAACAATATTTAGAGTATATTAAGATAAAGTTAAGTATATCCTTAAATATAGCATATAATTATTATATACTTATATAAACAGCTCGTGAAGATAACGTGTTTCTTCAATGGATTTAGCTTTTAGGTCAGGTTTAGTAGAACAAGTTCAAGGCTGTTGGTGCTTTGCATAAATACAGGTACAAAACGGAAGCAAGCGTATTTATTAATATGGTATTATAGGAAATTTTATTTTTAAAATTATTTTGTTGTTTCAGACATAATGAACATTAGCAGGGTTTATACATATATAATGTTTGTATATATATTTATATCAACAAACGTTCGATGTTGGCATTCATTTAACCTCTCTATAAACATATATATAAAAGAACTGGAAACCAGATTGAATGTATTTTATATATATATGAATATGTTAGTAATATATTTTATAATATGAATATTTTGTTAGCATCTTATATAAATTAATGTATAACGTAATTACACAAACATTTAACGATTTTGTGCGTATGTGCGCATACTTTTAGCATATGCACGCACGCCGTATAATGACACTTAATGTGTATCGTGGTATAACGTATATGCACAGTCACACAAAAAGCAAACAGTTCATTGTGACTTGTAAGATGTGAGACAAACCATAGAGGGACGGCTTGGCCTTCTCGAAGAACTGCAATATAACAAAAGTTAGTGTCTTGTGTCTTCGTAGTGAGGCTTGCGTCTCGTGCTCGGCTGAGGAGAATCGCGCTTTAGATGTGCTACTCGGACATTTATGAGTGTGCGTTGTACATATAAATGTATATTTATAGAATGGGCGCTGGTGGTGCTTTGAGCTGCCACGTAGTTGGTCTTGGTGTAGCGTTCGCGCAGCAGCGCTGGCAAAGGCAAAGAGCATATATACATACTTCGTGTGATTGTGTATGTATATTAAACAGATTAATATGTATAAACAGTGCGCTTGAACCGTATACCATTTCGAGAGCTTGAATTTGCGCAACGTAGCGTCGGATTCTATGTGTAGTTTTTGTTGATTTGTCTGAATGCGGCGAAGTTTGTAGGAGTATGGGCTAGGGCATATACGATGCTCCTTGCTCACAGCGCATAAATGAAATGTACATAGGATACTGTGTTATACCGTGTAGCGTTTACGGTGAACACGATGGCAGGGCGAGGGTACAAGTCTGAGTTTGTCTCAGTTATTTGAATGTACATACATAATATATACGAAATGTATTATAATAGAATTCACCCCTTCTCGCTACCCGCGCGCGGGTTTAGAGAAAACACACAAACACATTCACACACAAAATGTATACATTTTGAACTCATACTTTATGGGCTACATGTCCATATGTATATATGAATACGGAATTGTATGCATGTGTGTTCTCGTCACCATTTTATTGCTTGTGTTCTATTTAATGTGACTGTGTGTGAGTGTTTGTGTGCCCGCTGTTGGCTGTTTCCCCCTGTGTACCCAACCCGCCGTGTGCGCGCGTCGTTTTATTTTATCCCGCACACACACACACACACACACACATTCTCACCAAATATAACTATAAACATTATTATATAATACAGTCATATATTATATATTATATGTATATGTGTGTTCCACACGATGTGAGCCAGGGTAGAGAGACAACACGAACTCATTCAAATCGAGTTCTGCAAATTATTTTATATATTTCAGACGTACAAATTGAGCACTATGGGTTCCCGGATTCGCGAGCACCCTGGCCAAAAACTCTATTGCAATATATAGTAGAAGTGTGCGATTTACGATCGCTCAGGTAAAATGTATCGCTTTTTTGTGTACGGTTTTTCTTATAGGCAGGTTAAACGTTACAGCAATGTGTACAAGTACAGAGCGCAAGTACTCGTATGTCGTCGTTGTCGCAGAGAGTTCGTTTTCTTGCGAATTTCATGCGCTAACATTGACACGACACTTTAAGCATAAATATTTAATGATACAAATGATATTCACGATAAAATGTTTTTTTTTTTTATAAAATAAGACTTCAAAATCTTTTAAATACAGGTTTATTTATCCAACCTTACTGTTACTGTTCTTATGATTTTTAAATATATTATATTAATATTATTTCGTTATAAACGCTTTAAGGTGTTGATATTAAAGTACTTATTTTGCGATGTGTATAATATATAATATATTAAAATGCATGACGTTATAAGTGCATCTTGAATAGGCGAAAACTATTTGTTAATATCTAATTAATCATTTTGTAATATTTGTTTCCTCTGACCAAATACAGTGCTGCTCATCTACTTAGAATCACAAGATATCAGACCTTCAAGTACGCTTTTGATTAGGTTATAATTACAAAAATAAAAAAAAATCAGAGACGATTGCAATTCAGAGTACTTCTGTGAACAGGGATTTTATGGAAAAGCACATGTATGCCTCTGAAAAGATGCCGTTAACATAACAGTTCCAGCACGATAACGATCCAAAATACAATTCACGTATTGTTAAAGAGTGGCTTTTGGAGAAAAATATTAACGTCATGAATTGGCACCCTCAGAGTCCGAACATGTGTGGAACGAAGTGAAACGGGCAATGGATAATGTAACATACGCTAACTGTGATTAATTGTGTAAAACGGCTTCGAAGGATATTCCAGTTAAACTTTGCCAAAATCTGGTTGAGAGTATGTCTATGCAATGTCAAACGGTGTTGGCTAATACAGGGTATCCAACTAAGTATTAGTCATTAGTAAACATCAAATTTGTAATTTAATGTATTTAAGATGAATTAAGCAATACATATTTATAAAATATATAGACGGTTCTAAGTAGCTGTACAGGCCAATTATGCAAAATATATCTTCATTGGACACATTCAGAATAAAGTAAAAATATATTTTGATAAAATTGTGCAATTGCGGTTATAATACTATTTACTATTATCATAAAGAAAATATGTTGATTCTAAGTAGCTGAGCAAGCACTGTATATCCTGAGAGACCAAAATACAAATAATAAAAAACTGTTCAGGTCTTTATCGGCTCGATTTAAAATATATTTATATATTATATATCATGACTTGTCCTTGGATTCTGACATTAAGTGACTGAGTCAATGAAGTAATTTGCGGTAACGGATAGCTGTATAATTATAAGAAAATAACCAATTGTTTTAAAATTGTAATAATAAAATAGATTAATGAAATTGAATTAAAAAACTCAAATAAAATGTTTAATTTTACATACACTATAAAAATACCGATGATTTACTTACGTAATCGTAACTTTTCTCGTACATTTATCCGATTAGGCAATATATATATAAAATATAGGTGTATCCATAAATTAGATCGTGACACATTAGAAACCAGTGTGTGCGCACGTATTGTATTTGTACAGTACATCAAATACACTACACTATATATATTATAGAGTCGATTTGAGTATGAACGATTTCGTCAGAGTATTGTCTACACTCTACAGAATATAACTACACTATATTATATACAAACTAAGCGTTTCTTCTAAACAGTATCTATAGTAATTGTTTTTGTTCACGATCAAATCCATGTGACGTCAGCTCGTACAGTAATCGCGTAAATTGTTTATTTTAAACAACCGAATGATTTTATTGTTTAATAATTATTATTATTGTCGTTGTTGATGTAAGCAAGGCATATATATATGCGACACTTGCGTTTACTTTCTCTTCGATTTTTGCACAATCGTTAGAAAATTAGGTACGCGAAAATGATAAATTCGAAAACATACATTAAATAACCGCAAATGCTTACAACAGAATGTATTTAAGCAGTAACGCGCAGCGATCGCAGACCGTCGTTGCACCGAACTTTCATAAATATTCAAATATGTCGAGTGTACACCGTACGCGCACTCTTTATCTTGTACCCGCCACAACGTATACAAAAAAATTGAGACACACACACCAATTACAAGGCACGCAGGCGCACACAGTTCAACAACATATGCGGCTGAGAATTGCTGTGGAGAAAAACCCATAAGAACATATACACACACGCCGCGCCGATCTTCGGCAAAAGCACTCCGCACACTAAATGTGGATATCGCCGAGCAGTTGTCTCTACCGCCAGAGCACACGATATTTGTATATACCGTACACGTACGTGTGCTACGTACTATACACAAGAAAACATATATATATACACATTAATACAATATAATATTGTGTATAAAAACGACGAAATATCTAGTTTATGCTTTGCGGCGAGTGCGAGTGTGCGACTCGAGCTCGGCTACCAGCCAATGTGAATGTATGTGCGCGACGACGAAACAATACACAAATGTGTACAAAAACACACACTCACACACACACCCATCCAGCCGCTGTGTGCACATTTTATATGAACTTATATGTGCAGAGGTACAGAGCACTGCGCATATACTTGCAGAGACTATACGCATTCATCCATTCGACTGGATAGTGGATAACACAAAGAAACGCACACACTCTCACACAGTCAGAGCATTGGGTTCGACTCTACTAAATATATATATAAATGTATGATATTATGTACGTGTGTGCACACTCACGTCGTATTCAATGGAACCGCGGCGCTCACATGCAATCAATAAACCAGCAATTACAAATACACAAGTGAAAAAGTCTCGCTGAGCCGAACAACAGCAGCTCGGTCTTATTTCTAAATGTCTCTGTGTCTCTGTGTCTCTGTGTGTGTATAAAGTACACGCTTGGAGTCAAAGTGCACCGCAAGTTCTATTTGTATCTCTGCAATTGAGAGAGCCAGTACATGCTCCATTTCAATATCAACATGCAAAAATTCAAAGAAATTGCGAAAACATCTAAAATTATTACGTAATCTTAATATTTGTATGCAGAACACAACCGGAATTGTAATGCAGTTCATTCAGGTGCAGTTCTTTTAAAAATGTGACCTTGAAATCGAGTCATCTATAATTAACTTTTTTTATAAAATGTCACTTGCCTAAATTTTACCATTTCTCAAAAACATGCGAATGTAATGATATAAATTTTATATCATTGTGTTTGAATAATTTATATTTGTTCTATCTATGACTACAGCATTTGAATAGCAACAAACTCATGTTTTAACAATTAATGACAGATTCAATCAACGACAACGAGGTACATAATTGAATTGAGTCTAAACTGCGATCAACCACATTTTTGGAACATAAAATGTGTCATTGAATGAAATCGAACATAAATGAAGAAGTATACTTTCTTTCATAATTTTATATCTATATGATAAATTTCTACATATTTCACTACGTCCAATATATTCTCATAGAATTTTAAAACTAATGATAACTGATATTTCATATTATATTTCAACGTAAAAAAAAGTTACATACTCGTATATAAAAAACAGTCACACTAAATAAATTGAAATACCAGCTCCTTTAAGCTGTTTCACCAATTTCAATCTCTTCTCGAATATATCGGACAAAATCAATCGGCATTTCCTCAAAAATTCGCGCTGCAGAACATCCTTAAACAGATAAAATTTTCTTATTTTTTAACATTGTACTTTTTAACACCATATATGACCATACCAAACTAACCAGTGGATTCAAGTCTGGCGAGCTGGGAGGGCATTGTCATTGATTCTTCGTCAAGAAATCCGTAAAATTGTCCTTGCTGCAAGTTTGAACTAGGTTTGCAAGTGCGACCATCCTGTTCGAACACGTAGTAATCAGTACAATCCATACAATATTTTAAGAATTAGAATAAGGAAAATTTAATCGATAACCTCAGTTTTATAGTACTCAGCTTTGATCTTAGTTTGTCAATAAATATCAGTGGCAGTTCACTTTGATATCTCGGGATTTTTTTTCAGACTCATGAATTTCAGCAATCGAAACAGCAGTTATTTTGAACATTGTGCGACTGATGCAGCACAAACAATTTCTCATCGGAGTAAACCAACTCGCCACCAACGTGCCAAGGAAGTATGTCGGTGGAGATTCGCGTCTTTTTTCCATGGACATACTGCACCGTGTCTGCGTTATATGACAGTATTATTTTGTTGCTTGTACAATCCGTCGGGCGCCTCAGACTCTGTGTATTGCTCTTATATTGATGCATTTTTTGGTCATGTTGATATTAAATTCAATGACACTGTGTTTATTGTTGGAGATTTTAACATTTATTCAGTGGAAATGGATCAATAACGACCCTAACACGAAAAATCTACGAATTCCGGATCAGTCTCCGAAACAAACATGTTTCCTATGCTTTTGCTAGTGATCTATATCAACGGATCAAAGTTTTCAATTACCAAGAGATGCGGATGATCTGTTTGTCCCGAAAAAAACCGTGCGACATACACTACGCATCCTGTATATCGATTGCTTCTCAAGCTTAAAAACATGAAGACGAAAGAACAATAAGTGTATGATGACATTGATAATTCACGATTCCGAATATAAGATAGATCGGTGCATAGAGATATCTCAAAAATATGCAAAGTTGTTAGAGTCGCGTCAGGGCAAATTGGACTTCTAACCATCGGGGATGTGTTGTGAGAGTTAGAGGACAGTAGCTCCAATAGGAGAATCACAGCACATTAGCATGAATCCGGTGTGCGACATCGCACACTGGCCCTTTGTCCCACAAGGGATTACAGTATCCAATGAGAAGAAAAAGACTAAAGGATTTCTTTCAATGTTATGGTTTGATGGTGCGAAATCTTCTAATATCGAGGACATATGCGAAATGTTTGGTAATTTTTTTGTAAGTGTTTACATTTCTGATGACGAAACTGAGTCTCAGATGGCCCATACCTCGGATAAATCTTTTGGAGTTTCTGAAGGTGTTGATCTTAGCTTTATGTCCTTTACTCGCAGTGATGTCTTAAAATCCCATTTTGAGCATTAATGTGAATAAGGGCAACGGACCTGACGAAATTCCACCACTTTTTTATTGCCTACTATAGCTAAACTCTTTGAGTCTTTAGTTTGCGATATGATGACTTGTCGAATTAAAATAACACTATCGGTTAATCAACATGGCTTTATGGCCGGTCGATCTACATTTGGTAGAGTTGATCAACTATGCTATTGATATGATGGAGTCTGGCTCGCAAGTAGATGTCGTGTACACTGATTTTAGCAAAGCTTTCGATA
>JANSTU010008021.1:0-16462 GCA_027564075.1 Bolitophila hybrida
CGCCGTCGGGGGAGACCCATGAGACTTTGTGGCAGGTCTTGTGGGGGAATAATGTACCGGCGATTAACAATTGTTGAATTGAGAATTGTAGAGAAGCACTAATAAAAACTGCCATTTTGACAACATAAATAGTTTACTCATAATAAATGATGATTCATTAAAACTATAATATTTTTCGATCTTTAGAATTTTAAAGCAATCATATCAAACAAAATGATTCAAAGTACTTGAATAAGAAATAGTCTCTTCAATGATTTGACATGGCAAAAAAACATTCAGCTTTTTCAAAAATTCTTTCGTTTTTGTTTTATGTAAATAATAAACCATCTATAGATTTAGTGAATTGTAAAGAACAAAAATAACTTTATGAGCATTAGATGAGAGCTTCAATAATAAAATCTATATATAAATTTAAATATTATGGTTACGCATTGTTCAATGTTAAGCATCTTGTTGAATTTGTATTTTAAATTAAGCAAATGTTTGTTTTACTACTAAAATTAATGCAAATAATAAATGCGGAAATCAAACACAAACTTATCCTGAAAATTTTAATTAAACAAAAAAAAAACTTTAAAATAGTTACTCGAGTACATCGCTGTAATATTAAATAGTCGGGTTTAACAAACCAAATTTTAAAAAAATGCGCGCGCAACGTCAATAAAAATATAATATAATATTTAAAAAAAACATAACTGATTAGATTTCTTAATAATCACGTTTAGCATATCTGCTATATTATGAGCACACACACACACACACACTTATGAACAAATGCCATACCGTTAAACTCATCGTCAATGAAAACGTGGTTCAGTGTTTATGCTTATTCGTGTAAATATTACATATAACATATATGTATAATAAATGTGTATACATATAAAATTGAATTTCAGTTTTAATTATTCATAGCACAAGTTAGCATTGACCTTCACTCGAAGCGAATATGTGTTCATCAATAAATCCCATGTGGCCGGGTTACAGGTGCGCTATGATTTGTAGAGATATAATAATACCATCGATGTGTATGAATATTTATATATATATATATATATATGTTCAGAATAGATTGTAGTTTTAATGCTGCAACAATAATACAAATTCTACATTTTATTTAAATTGCATGATTACGATATATATACAAATGTATATTTAAATCCTACATTGCTGTTTTTTTTTAAATACAATATATGAAAAAGCAGTAATAATTTACATTTTTAACTTTTTCTTAAAGATCTACTGCGTAAATGCTCATGTAAAATCTATAAAAACGCAGTCTCAGAAAAAATTGATTAGTTTTGATAGCACCATTAAATAGTTAATAAAAAAGCACAATTGCAGTGCGCTCGCAAGCTTGAGAAAATGTAATCAAAAAACTGTATAATCATAAAAGCTAATTGATAAATTATGAATAGGTAATTAATGCACATGATTTTTATTTTATTTATTTTTATAATTTAATTTCATGATTTAACAATGAATTGTGAATCGAGTTAGTATTTCTTATGCAGGATTTTTAATAGATAGAAGTTTTCAGAAAATGTTTGACATTCTGCTAATAAACTTTCGCATGACGAATGCCTGATTCATTTAGCCTAATTGAGTTGACCTAAATGAAAATGACCAGATGAGAATCTCTTGAAGCGCTCTTGGATTTTCCGTGCCCCAAAATGCGGTAGTTCTGCTTGTTGACGTAACCATTGAGATGGAAATGGGCTTCGAAACAGAAGTTGAATTTCTTCGCAAAATTGTGATCGACTTGATGATGTTTTTATTACCCAGTCTGAAAACGGCTGACGCTGCGCATGGTCTGGCAGCCTAATTTCTTGGGCTAATTGCACATTGTAAGCATGCAGATCCTAATTCAAAATACGTAGCAGCGAGCTCCTGATAACTTACAATTTCTGAGCACGATGATGAATCGACGTTATTGGGTAATCATCAACTCTGAGCGGGTTTTGACAACCGACTAACACACATTTTTCACTATTTGTTCACAGCTGTCACAGATTAACACATTACGTTTGTCACAAAAATGAGTGGCCCATTCAAAATGTCAGTGAATTTTGAGACACCTTTACAAACGAAAAGTGTGATTACACAATGCGGACTGCGAGTGACTTGCGACAGTACTCGTGTGTTGGGGTGTAGTTTTCTGGCATCTTCAGTTCAGTTCAGTTTTTCGTATCATTTGAAGCTGACACAAAATATGAAATTTTGTGGTGATGAGATTATTTTTGAAGAAGAAGAAGAACTGTAGGAATAGCAGCAATCGATTCTCCTGGAGATCATTCTACGGATATTGCAATATTCGAGTGAGCAAAATGTGGCCAATCAAAGAACAATTTGGGTGCGATCATTTGGGAATGTGCTGAAGATCGTTTGGGAATGTGCTGAAAATCCGTATTACGCAACACTGATGGTAGATTTGTAATTTCGATCGCGTTTCAGAGAAGAATGGAACACTAGCAGATGCAGCACGTGAAAGCGGCAAGTGATTTGTTGGAATGGAAACGCACGCAGCAACTAGTCACACTGAGCGAGTCGTCCGAATGCGAATGATTTTGTTGATAAAGTTCAGGCTGTGTTTATGATTCAACAAAATTGCTTATTCGTTGACATTGTTTTTTTATCATTACTTTTTCCCATTTTTTTTTTTACCCTAATTGAAAATGTGTTTTTTGAGCATATTGACTTTAAATGAAAACACGCAGAGCCTCTGAATCCGAGAATATATAATTGTATAATTCTGGAAATAAGGAGCAGAAACTAATAAGATTTTTGACAGAATTTTGTTATAAACACCGTTTTCTGACAACTGCAACTTGTGATAGATAATAAATACTTTTTTATCATTGAAAATGACTTTGTTGGTGTACCGATGAAAAATGTGTAACGATTGATTTTCTTTTTTCAATGACAATGCAATTATGGCATACTGTTAATTAGAATCAGCTATTTAATATTAAATAATTAAATTATTCATATTTAATAGAGTCGAAATCTGGTTGACTGTTGATGTAGTATTTTCCTAAATATACAAAATTCGTACTGAGAGATTCCTGCAGCTTCAATCCCAAGTACTTACGTACATTTTATGTAAAAAAGTGCCCTGCTACCCATGAAATTTAGTTGAGATCGATATAATTTTCATTGGACACGAGAGCTGACAAAAACTATCACTCGAACTGCATTCTGATAAAGCTTGACCAACCCATGCTACAAATTAAAGTAAAAATTAGCCATTAGGTTTTTATTCTACGCTATATAGTAATTGCAACGACCCAATTAAAACTATATATTCAGCCTACCACTTGCAATAAATCTTTAATCACAAAATAAATAACTCATTTATATATTTTCTGTCTTCATCATAAAAGCTGCGCCGACAGTCAAACATAAACAAAACACAAATGGCCTCTCTGATTATAAAATAAATATATACAAAACATAGCTTATCATTGCTATATCATGTGTAAGTAAACATTTGCAGAGGTCACTGCAGTTCATTCTAAAATAAAATGCAGTCAAAGCTTTGCTGACTCAACTGACCTCCATGCATTTATTCTAAGATATGATAGATGTAAAATAAACACCGTACAAAATTGCATAAACATAAATAATAAGAAACACTCATGGATTTTATTTGAATCGGCCGCCAAGATTGCGAAATATGTTTATTGTCCAGTATAACAAATTGGTAATTACGATTTTTGATTATAACACAATTTAAACATATTTTTTTTTTTACTAAAATGACGTTTATTTAATTGGAATTATAGAGTGTTTGTAATAAAAAATCGTTTCACGAAATAAAAGAGTTAGCTCACGGTCACTTTTGTGTTTATATACACCGACTTGGCTCGCATTAAAAAAGTAATTTTCTGTATTTTTTAAATAACTATTTCATACAAAAATGCTGTAATAAAAGTACAACTGGATTTGTTATGGACAAAGTTAGTATAAATTGGCTACCGCAAAAGGTTGATTTTATATTAAACCTTATATTCAAATGCCCATAACTCATTTGTAAAAAATCTAATCATACCTTAGAAACAGGTTTCCTAATGCTATATCAAACCATTGCACAAACCTAATTTATATATTTTATATGTATATTTATGAAAATCTACAGATCAGAGAAGACCTCATATTTACTGACATATTGCGCGCAATAGCAACAAAATCTTGAGTGCGGTAACTAGATCGATATAATGCATAGAGCCTATAGAGGATAACTTGTTATGATAATCAGCAGGTTGCTAATCACTCGATCAGCCTTAGAATATGTTTAAGTCGTTGAGCATATATGTGAATAAAATATGCGTTATGCGCCATGCGTGCGCAAATATCTCGAATTTTTTTGCGCTCACGCTTTATTTAGTCTCTCAGTTTGTGATTTTTAAGATGTTGGTATATAAACATATACAGTATGTATATATATATATATATATATATGATTATATATTATATATATTGTGGCGAGAAAGATTGTGAATTCAGTAACCCAATTAATTTGTGTGTAAATGCACGGTAGAATTTTTATACTTGTTATCCAAACGTTGGCAACCTTGACATATTGAGTATGCGCGGTGGTTTCGCTTTTATATGATCTTATGGATCTTATGAAATATAACGTATGTAGTGGATTAGAGTTGAGTCTTGAGAGTCGTTGGCGTCTTAACGGTTGTAATTTTTAATATGAACAAACTAAATTAAAATCATCGATATTTAAACAGAAAAAACGATTGGCGATTAATTTGCACAACATTTCATTTTCTCTCGCGCTGCATCGATGAACTGTAAATTATGTATAATATTTAATAAATTTAAAATATAACCTTCGTTTTTTGCTGATTCGCACAATTATGTTATTTTTGATGAAATATGTATTGATAACTGGTCAAGTTATAGAATGTAAATAATTATATAATTTAACTCATTATTTTTCTATTTTAATAAAACTGGACCTAACTAATGTGTGTTTTTTATGCAGGATTGGTATTACATGATCTTTGGATACCCAGAGAAGGATTTGCGTGGAGAATTGGCACTTGTCACCGGTGGCGGTGGAGGACTGGGCAGATTGCTGTCATTACGACTGGCAAAACTGGGTGTTGACGTCGTGATATGGGATATAAATCAAGAAGGTAATAGTTTTTTAATGAATTCTCAATTATTTTTCCTCAACCAAATCCAAATCAGAAAATTATAGTTGACAGAAATGAACACCCTTTAAGATCTTTTCGAAGAAAACAACGAAAAAATTAAGATAATTATGTTTAGGGGTCCATATTGGCTATACCATGTTTTATATAACATTTCATTTGGCGATCGAAAATAAAATGGCGGCTGATCAGGTGGTCGACTCTGTCTGCCACCACCAATCAGTATCCACTTTCGGGGTTAACTCACGTGAGTTTTTGAGCGAAGCGAACTATTTTTGCTTTCTCACAATGTTTCAAAAAATGCTCATATAGCTCAATTTATTCTCACAATTTACTCACTCTGAGCTGAAATCCAGAAAGTGGGTACAGGTCGATTCTGAGTTGATGAACTAAAGTTAAACAAACGCTCTTATATCTATTCTAATTGTGAACACGTTCCAAAAACTATAACCACATGCATGAACTGTCAAACTGACACAACACTGGTCACTTCATATTTCTTATGATTTTTGTGTAATAAATTATAACCTCAAAACATGAGCTGTCATTATCCTAAAATCGGCTTACCTATCGAGCTTTTACGCCTTACTTCAAATCAGAATACCGATTTCGTTCAAATCGCATTTCAGCTGCACGTAAGCGCAGAAGGCGCTCTTAACTCCTAATCGAGGCTTTTATCACTTTTATCCACAGATAAACACAGATTTGCGATAGCATATATTGAGTGATCCTCACTTCGGTACTCTACATTTTTATATAAAAACACACCATGTGTATGTATTGACAGCGCTTAACAAAAATGTACAAACACATTCAAACAATTGTGACAAGAGCACCGAAATGTGACAGACAACTTAAGCACACTCATTTGTATAAATATCTGTCACTAGAGCCTAAATGATTTAGTGGAAAATAACGATGAAAAATATGTAACGGAAGTATCTTGACGGTAAAGTTCGTTAAAAAATTTACGGTAAATTTCGTGTAATTCGAAAAAAATAATTATTAATAAAAAAAAAACATAAATTAAAAAAAAACATAAATTAAAGAAAAAAGTTTAGAGTAGAATCGGGTTAGGCCAGTCCAAAAAGGTCTAATTTAATCCCCCAGTTTAATATCTTACCTAAAAAATCACTTCATTAAATTATCTCTCTCTTCATTCTCTCCCTATTTCACCTATACTCTCTCTCTGTTTTCCTTCATCTCTTCGTATTTTTTTTTTTATTTCTGTTTAGTACTTCTATTTAAATATATTAGGTACTTAATGTGAAATGGCAGCACTATATGTGTGTGGTACCCACACACTGGTACACTAAAATATAATATATTTTATAGAAATATATTGTATAGTTAGTGCTCGTCGTTCACACGAGTATAGCAAAATATGAGATAGCACATATTTTGTGCTATAATATAGTAACTAGCGTATAGTTTATAATATAGAAATCTGACGCGTTCCCACGACGCTATGCATTAAATCATAGTATAGCTCTATTGTGTTGCTATTTGGATCAAATCATGGTTAGGGCGTCACCTAGCCTTGGTAATGGAAGCGACGGTTTGTCGGATCCCACAAGCAACGATTCGTCTCGATATGACCGATTAAAGACATTTTCTCGCGCGTCCACTTTCTTTGTAATTGGCTCGTCATTTTTCTCAAAACAAAACAAAACTTTTTTCACGTTCGAAAACAAGTGTCAAAATTCGAACTATGGTATAGAAACTTTTCCGTACCTACGCAATAGTTTCACTATACTATAGTTGCTATAATGAATACGTTCACACGGATATAGAACTATACTATAATATGTACCATATAATATAGAAAATATATTCTATGATATAGTTTTTGTGATGTTCACACGGGGACATTATATTTTTCTATTGAATATAGCATAGATTATAGAAAAATATAAACCTTTAATAATAATATTTCATGTTTGACAGTATTTTAACATAACCTAAAAGTGACTGTTTTTTTCATATGCAGTTAGTTCTCTAATTATATAAAAATTAATTCGGTACTTTAAAATCACTCATGATGCAAATTTGTTTAACCAAAAAAGGAGCCGCCAAATGATAAAAAAGACATTGAGCACTAAGCTAAAAAATGTATGACGAAATTACAATAAATCCGAGCAACCATAGATTGTTTTTGCGCATTTATGGATGATTTCGAGAAAAGATCTTGGCCTACGTCCCTACAAGAACTAGCTCGACCATGAATTGATAGCCAATTTCACCGTCGAATTCTATTCACCGATGAGGCTAATTTTTGGATTAATTGGTTTGTTTTTAAGCAAAATTGACGTATTGACGTATAGGCCGGTGGTCTCATAATAAATACAGACTTTTACAAAGTGAAAAAACGACTTTCTGGTAAATTTTAACATTTTAACATTTTAACTTTTTAATGGATACAAAGTTAAATTCACTTTGTTAAAAGGCAAGGCAGCCGTGCAGTTTTAGGTTTTAAAAAAAAACATCAAAACATTGAATTGTATTGTATGGCAGGTGGGCAGGAATAGCACGATTTTATGTTGTAACTTGATTAATGTTTGATGGTAACGATCGGTATTAACAGGTTTTACCTGTTAAATTAAGTTATGCCACAAATCGCCCCAACTAACTCACTGCTATTTGGTTTCGAGACGTGACGATGGTTGGCCGGGGTCAACCCAAGATTTTACTTGTCACGAGCCGACGAAAAACGAGTATCTGGAGTGCATCACCTCACAGGTGGTTATCCTGTTATCTTGTTGTCCTTTATTGAACTCATATTAGTTCTTTTAATCCCTATTCGGGACATATGGCAACTAGGTGCTTTGTGAATTTAAAAACTTACGGCAGTGGTTGTTAGTCCCATTTTCCAGTCTTGTGGATCTTTCAACCAATTTTTTAACTACTTAAACCAATTGAAGCACTGCGATTTGCCAAGAGCGTATTCACCATTAGCTGAGTCGTAATCCAGTTGCCCGCGTTTTGGCACCGTATTTTAGACTCCACACAATCATCAAGTATATTTTTCTCAGGCGTTTATAAAACATATAATTTATATAATATATAGACTTTTCAACAAGACCCTATTAAAATATTAAGTTTGCTTTCTTGATTAAAAGCTCTCTCTTTTAATGCTGAATAATAAACCTTGACAAATTTGCTTTTATTTTGTAAATAAATGAAATGTTGTCACGTCTAACAATCAAACCGCAATCAGCTCATCTGTATTGTTTTTTGTCATGTTTGCATCATCAAGAATATCAGCAGATAGTTATAAAATATAATTTAAAAAATATTCTAGACCCGTAACCTCATAAACATACTTGTATATTAATGGCTAATGAACTCACTGATAAAATCTGATGATAGCGACATTTTTGGGAAGGTTACATCCTCATTATTATGAGAGAGCCATTTATGTTAGATTTGGAGAGATTGTATAAGCTGTTTTTATGTTGTTGTGTCAAAAATACACATGCTACCTTGAAAACAATATTAAAATGATACTTTTGGTAATTATTTTAAATGAGAGGAAGCAAAATATTATGAAAATAGTTTTTGAACATCCGTGTGACTTTGGTATGTGATCCAGATTATAGATCTTGATTGTTTTTTTTATTTATTTTTGCAAATGTTAATAATAATGCCACAATTTATTAAAATTTGATGAATTTGATCCAAAATTTAAATTAAAATTTTTCAAATACAAAAAAGTGCTTTTTGATTGAATTGACATTCCCAGCGTACTTTGGATTAAGACTGATTGAGCAACATACATATTATTACGAATACACAATATATGTAATATGGCCTTGAAGATAAATACATGTTAATTTTCAAATACCCAAACTAAGTAAATAATATTATCGATATCTGTTTACATTGCTTATTTAAAATAGTATACACTAATACAATGCTAATGAAATTACCAAAGGCAGAACCAAAAATCAATAGAATTATGTTATTAACACCAGATCGCGTATATATTTGATATACGTATACGTATCAACGATGATATAATACAATTACTATAAATATAAAAAATAAATACGAGTAACACATTCCTCAAATTATCTATTACAGGTATTGACGAGACAATCCGTGCCGTAGAGTCGATTGGTGGTAACTGCATTGGCTACAAAGTGGATATCTCCAAAAAAGAGGAGGTCTACAAAGCGGCCGACGCAATCCGTCGAGATGCTGGCGACGTAAGTATTTATAGAATCGCAATAATATTATAAATTATTTTTTGTATATAATAATTAGTATTCATAATACATCGTGTTTTTTTCTTCGAGAGCTATTAAAAGTTTGTCGTCAGTTTTTTTCATTCCTGCGGTTCATTGTACCGAATTTGTCGTATTCATAATTTGTGTCTGTATACGCTTTATTGTTTTTTTGTACTGTCTTTTATCATTATTACGCTTTCGATTATTATTTATAGTCGTCTCAATGCGTAGTTTTGTGATTTGTTTTAGTTGTAACCCAAGTTAATCATAACAATTCACTTAAAAGAGTGGGTGTCCCACTTGGTGAGGTCAAGCACACTAAAATGATTTTTGTATCTATTAATAAGACATGACTTTTTAATAAATTCTCCATGCCCGGATTAACTTTTTCAACGCGGAACAAAAGCTCCATCTTATTTTAAAATTAAAAAAAAAGTTGTTGTTAGGTTAGTTGTTGCAATATGTTTAAATAATCGCAGCTACATTTTTCCCAAAGTCTTGTTGAACTTTCTGCATCAATATCCAATAAAGTACTATCGTCGCCTTAGAGTAAGGCATAGATGGCTGTTGTAAAAAATGTCCTGGTGTTCAGATCATGTTTGTTTTGATTTTACTGACTTTACTCCTGCCTCTCATATTCCTCCAAAATATGGTAATCCTAGTTGAATAAGGTGCCAATTCAAGTCTATTATCAGATTTTTAGGTTTCCCTACTCGTTTTAACTTTTCGTCTGTTTCAATTTTTTTATTGAATTTTTTTTAAAAGAACCCGCGTCAGTCCAACAACATTAGTACCGTTATCAAAATATACGTCTAATATTCTTCCACTTCGGCACTTGGTGCAGTGAAACGTCGGAAAATGCTAAGAAACCGTCCGTGGTCAAGTTACTTACGGCTTCCAAAATAATAGCTTTTATAGCAAATAATGATGAAAATACAAATAGAGCCTTGTATATGACCGATGGATATTTGGGACTTCGTAAATTTGCGTTTATGACCCTGCCGCGCGGATCCGTATGTCAGCTGCAGCTTTGTGAGTTCCCATAATGCCGCAATACGAAATCCCGCATTACCAAATCCTGGAATACAAAATCCTGAATTTCCAAATCCCGAATTTCAAAATCCAGCAAAAAAAGAAAATTAATTTGAACTTAGATTTCTGTTATAATTTATAAGCAAATAGAATTATATACACGTATTTTTCTTCTTCTTCAGACAAAACATATTCTAGACGCATCGATTAAACCCGATCTCTTGGTTTAATAAGTTATTATGTCTTGATTTGGAGTCTTACTATATAATACTAACAACATAAATTATATGAATCATTTCATATCTGATGCTTTACTTGGTTTACTTAATAAACATGATTCCATAGTTACATGAAGATCTCGTAAAACTCAATCTGCTTGGTTTAGTGGTAAAATATGATTTATGGATTCGCGAATTATTCACATAAAACAATTTAACTTTTTTTCCTTTGAAAATTGGGAAACTGTAGTTGATCCGTAAATCATGCAAATATTACGCTTTAATCAAATCAACATTTACTAAAAACTAGTTAATGTTATTCATGCAAATCTTACTAATAATGAGAAAATATTATCCTACTACAATAATTGAATTCTATTTATTTTTAATATATATTTTCTTTTTAAGAAATTATATTCTAATTTCATTATTACTCGTAAAATAAGAAGAGAAATAGAGTAATACTTCTGTGTCAATAAATGGATTAGGACACCATAAAATGCTCTTTGGATCTATTCGATTCGATTGGTTTATTTCGGGTTGATAACGATTTTCTATCCAATTTTGTAAAGATGAATTGGTCCAGAAAGAGATGTACTTTTAACTTTTAGAAAGAATCGTTGTCTATATGCTGTTATCCCACGGAGTTTTTTTTAGTTATTAGCTAATCATCATAAGTATTTAATGATGTCATAACATGGAGTTCAACATTAAACTATTCCGGAGTTTGGCCACTCTGCTGATGGCTTCCATCCGGGTCCTGACAACCGAAACTTGTATGTGATCAGCTCCTTTGGTTTCAGGCCTTGTGAACAATAGCATGCTTGATTTGTTTTTATCGACACGTAACTCCAAATTGAATCTCTTCAATTCACAAGAATTTCTAATGGCAACAAATGTATAAGGTTGCTATGGATGTTTTCAGATCAATCCCAAAAAAACATGCGGAAATCAGCCTCTAGGCAAGCAACGCTACTGATAACTATTTTTTTGGTATAGACAGAGTTTGGATAATAGAGTCTCTGGTCTTTGATGTAATTAGATTAATAACTACCTATAATTCATGCTCACAGGAACTGTTATACTTGGAAGAATATAATATCCATCTCGGTAATTTTATGACCATTTGATCATTCCGAAACGTTGCCAAACAATATTTATATTGCCTGATAGGCTATCGTTTTAATCTTTGGTGTTATGATGATTGGAGCGATGAATACAAGAGGAACAAAACAAAAAACTACTTTCGACAAAAACTCTCTCTTGTTTGTTGATCTGGATGGGGATTTCAAAATTATCTTGACAGATTTGATCGACTCGTCTGATGGCAACTAATGGGTTCATAAGATTGTAAAATGAGAGCTTGATCAATCTAATCCTTCCCGTTACAGCATCGACAATGTTAATAACTATAAAGACTGCGGCTTTAGCGCCAACAATTGGTGATTTGGTGGATTTGAAATTTCTTAAATTATTTATTAAAAAACAGAGCGCTGATAGTACCAAACGTCACTGTTCGGAGTTTATATTCAATAATGGAATACCATTCCACTATCATACTGTGTAACATGGATTGGATTTAGCGAAACATTGATTTTGATATCTTCGTATTTCGACTCTATTTGTTCGCCATTTCATAAAAAGGTTGCTTTGTAGTTTTGAATACCACCTTACTGGTGGTTTACCTGTATGTATTAAAGACAACAAATGCTCCGTTCCAATACGTCATGATGAGGAAGATATTCCTGGTGATTCTGATCTTTTGATTG
Organism: Bolitophila hybrida; assembly: GCA_027564075.1. Classification (NCBI taxonomy): domain Eukaryota; kingdom Metazoa; phylum Arthropoda; class Insecta; order Diptera; family Mycetophilidae; genus Bolitophila; species Bolitophila hybrida. The sequence goes on from JANSTU010008021.1 coordinate 12,417, forward strand.
TACTAGATTGTCATTTTCCATATTGTACTAGTTTCTACTAATTTCCATGTTTTCGTCTTTGAAATGTTTGTTTAAACACGTCAAATATTGCTTTGAAAAAAATTCTGGGTTTGTTCTAAACTTTCGTTCCATTTGGTACAGGTGGTTGAATGTCCTGTTGAAAGGTTTTTATCGAGTTTCATGGGCAATGACAAAATAAACCTGCTATGAAATGCTCTGGAGTGACTCTCCGAGAATTGATCTACACATTGCTATTCTGTTGATATCATCGATTTCGGCAAATTTCATTTACTTCCCAAAGTCCTTGTGAAATTAGGAATATTACAATTATGATCACGCCAAAAATGGTGCTTTTAATGCCCATTGAATATTAGAAACTGAATAAAAAATAAAAATGACCATTAATAATATATAATAATTAAAAATGTTTATTTATTTTGTTTAGGTCACTCTGCTGATAAATAACGCAGGAGTTGTATCAGGACGACCGTTGCTGGACACACCCGATTACCTCATCGAACGATCATTTAACGTCAACATTCTGGCTCACTTCTGGGTATGTCAAATAAATACGATCAATATTAAAACAATGATTAAATATTTATATATTCATATTTACAGACAACAAAAGCATTCTTGCCAGCAATGCTGGAAAAAGATCACGGTCACATTGTCACCATTGCGTCCCTGGCGGGCCATGTTGGCATCCCTAAATTGGTTGATTACTGTTCGAGCAAATTCGCTGCGGTCGGTTTTGATGAAGCACTGCGTCTGGAACTGCTCAATCTGGGCACACAAAATGTAATTACCACATGCATTTGTCCGTTCTTCATTCAGGCAACCGGCATGTTTGAGGACGTTAATGCCAGGTAACAACAAAAAACAATTAATCTATTATAATTACGATGTACTTATAAATAATTAACATAGCAATAATAAGAGTTTTTATGATCATAGAAATTAATAAACGTGCTGTTGCAGTTTATACGCAAATTAATATGGTTTCTATTTAATTGCTTATGGTAATGCGATATTGCAGGTGGGTGCCAACGTTGAATTCCGAAGAGGTTGCGGATCGCATCATTTTATCAATTCAGAAAATGGAAAAGACAGTAATCATGCCAGGCTACTTGAAATTTATGCTGACTCTGAAATGGTAAGTCAACACATAAAGATTTTATTCAATTCGCGTTTGTAATATTCTAATTATCTATACATTTTAAATTAGGATTTTTCCATGGGGCTGCAATGCCGGATTCTTGCGAAACATCGTACCCGATGCAGCACCACAGCACGTCTTGCCGACCACTTGCATGGCTCAGGTTCGTACACAGACCGAAAAGCATCTTAGCATGAACAACAACAACAAGGGCTCTCCAATGCTGGTCCAACGAACGGCATCCATAGGCGAACGTGTTCTATAGATCCTCCAACATATAAATTTACATAATACTTTATCACATTCTATATATTATATATACAGAAAAAAAAACATTTTCAAAGTAATATACCAAGTGATTTAGCCTGACCTTGTAACCGGGATAGTGATATTTAATATTTAGATTTTACAACATTTAATAGTTAGACATTTAAGGTTTATTGTGTGAATGTTTAGTAATAAAAAAGCGTTAAGCTATATAGAATGTTAATAATCATAAAAGCAAACTAAAACTATATCATATTAATTATTATTGTTTAACAATGTTTTAACCATTCCTTTCCTCCTCGAACTAATAATATTTCAATTGATATAATGTTTATGTTTACTTTGCAACTAAATATGTTATTCCCTTTTCGAGAACTTAGTTATTTACTGTACAAATTAATGGAAACACATATTGCCTTATTTTAGAATAAATATTATATGTATAATGTAATATAACATAATAAAATGAAAACAATTTAAAAATGTTGTCTATTTAAAAAAAAAAGTTCCTGGGGTGACATAGTATGTACACCAATTTGTGACGATATAAAGAAGTATTTGATTGATGGAGGAGATCGTTGGTGATAACTACAGCCCGTATGTTTATGAAAATCATACAATTTCGGAAGAGTCGGAGGAAAAATTTAATTTAAAAAAAGAACTTTTATGTCAAGTTTATTCATATTATAAAAAAAACTTTTTTTCATGTTTTATGTCAATATTTTTGCTTGCTGTCTTTTTACTTTTTGTTATCTGTTATATGTACCTTAACACTATATAACTATTAATGTTCTAGTATACTACTCGTATGTTGCTCTTCAAATTATACTTAGTCTTTCGTATATTCTTGTGACTTGTGTATTTCTTTCGTAAAACTATAATATTATTTAGAATTATTCATTTGAAATACACAGTGTTGATAAAAAAAACCTATATAAATAAGCCGCAAAACACCAGAAAAGAATTCTTTCTTTAATTGGTGGTTTCTTTAATTGGCGATAGAAAAAGCATCCCGAAACTTCCATCCGGAATAAAGGTACAAATATCTGAGCACCCCTTCGTTTTGGTCCAAACTTATACTTTACACCGCTTATGCAAAATCTGATCTTTTGGCCACAACCTTTTCACATGCACTAACCAACCGTATCCAAAACATTGTAGATTGAAGCGTGATAAAAGTTCAAAACACAGAAGTCTTTTTGATACCCTTCTCAATCCAGGACAGATGAGATCAAATTAATTATTAACTCTCTACACCCATTCAAGGCTCCGGGCTCAGATTTCATAACCAACGTACTCCTAAAACACCTACCAAAACGAGCCATCAAACACCTGTCACGCAAAATATTCCTCAAAGTCTTGGAAACATGTTAAGGTAATTGCGATTCCCAAGCAAAACAAACATAGATTATTTTTCTAATGGCGGACGAGAGTAGATGAATATACAATCTACTCATCTACTATACAACACGTTATTATGTATATACCGATAGCTGTTCCGTAGCTCATGATGTCCGTTTTGCCTTAGCAATTGTTCCCGATACCTGTTGAACGAACAAAGACACATTTATTATTGAATATAATACTAAGGTATTTAATGAATTGTTGGAGAGCGATATTTTGGCTGCCAAAACTTGTTTTTTTTGTCCTTTTTACGTGAACTGGACGATAACTCACCATTTATACTAAAATCTAGAGACCTTGTTATCATCAGAGGTCTCAGGCAGCTGGTGCAAACGGTTAAGTTACATTAGAACTATTTTAAACATAAATATTAATTAACATAATTAAACATGAAATATATATGTATACATATTTTATATTTTTTTGTTTATGTGGAGTAAATAAAATAATATGACTTGTTCACCCGCAATTTGGACATTTTTTTAAAACCGTTTCTTTACCGCCAAAATTCTAAAAAAAATTATTTAAACATAAACCTAGATATCGCATTATCCTCATGACAGCCATCCAGTGTGCTTTTCCGGGGTTGTGGTTGAATCTACTTACCATATTAACCGCGTACTGGATATCTGGCCGTGATACCTGTGCAGCATAGAGTAAACTTCCCACTGCTTCCTGGTATTTAATCTTCTTCATCTCTTCTCGATCCGATTCGCTGATTGGTGACATCTCATTTGTCAATTTTGAACTGTACTGACTTTTGTACTGACCGGATGACTATCACCCATTCTAAATCGTTCAAGCACTTCTTTCACATACTTGTGCTGATCGATTGTGATCGTTCCCTTCGCAGGATTGCGTTGAATATGCATGCCCAAAACAAATTAAGCTTCGCCATTGTCCGTCATTTTAAATGATTTCATCAGTTTAATCTTGATTAAATTTTTCGTTTTTTCGCTGTTTCTAAAAATTAACAGATCGTCTACGTAAATCGCTATGATTAAAATGTCATTGTATTCTACTCGTATTTTATGAAAAATGCACGTGTCTACTTTTGAGCACGTTAAACCAGCAGTAACCAGTACCGATGCTAGTTTCTCGTTCCAAATACGACTGACTTGCTTCAAGCCGTATAACGGTTTATTCAGCTTACATACTCGTCCGGTACCATCCTCCATACCATGCGGCTGCTGCATGTATACATCTTCTGTCAAAT